>VSMD01002937.1:0-12054 GCA_008750895.1 Mirza zaza | reverse complement strand
TTTGGGGTGGATACTGAGGGTTGGGTTGGTCTCCGTGACTACGCAGAGGGTCCGGGGACCTGGGAGGTAAGGAACGTGGACTTGGGTCGTTGTTCCCCTAATCCTCTACCTTTAAGGCTCAGGGCTCCGACTTCCTTGGGGCCGGAAGAGGAGCTCCACCGCCAGCCAGCTTTTGGGAGATCTTGCTGTGCCGGACCCGGCTGGCATGGCTTCGGGGGTGGGCGTGGAGGGCTGAGGAAGCCTGGGCTGAGTTTGCCTAGCAGCCAGACCTGGGAAAGACAAAAGGGAGGGCTCCCAGAGAGTGAATTCTCCCCCACAAGCTTGTCTAAAAGGGTGAGAGGACAAATAGCTGACCGCTCCCGCCTCTCAGCACGGAGTCCTGTCAGGTGCCACACATGGGGCTACCCACTTTCCTGTCATTTCCTTCAGGTACAGTGTAACAAGGGGGTCTCTGTCTTAGGTGTGCCTAGCAAAAGTGGACACTGGATAAATTCTAAACCACTTTTGTTTTAATAACGAAGAGGTGGGGTTTATTTACTCTGGGCTTATTTTAGTCTTCTATTATTTGACAAGACACGAAGCCTAGCATGTTCTCCATGTTTGTCAGTTCATCATCACTGGGTGGAAATAGTATATGTGTATCAAAAGCCTTTGCTGCTTCCTTTATTCTAAGTCTTGAGGAAACAATATTGCTATGCATGCATTTCAAAAAGGTTATTTCCTTCAGTTCTGCTTTTTCCTGCCTAGGTGACTGCAGCTCTCCCTCAGAGGTACCTAATGCCCACCCGGACTTGAGAGGTCTTTCAAGTTTTCCGGTGAATAGCACAGTAACATACAGATGTGATGAAGGCTTTGTAAAGGTTCCTGGCCAGACAGACTCAGTAATCTGTCTTGGGAATGATCAATGGTCAGAGATTTCAGAATTCTGTAATCGTAAGTTATTTTTTTAAAGAAAAATTGTGAGATTGGAATGTATCTTGTTAAGTTTATTTTTATCTCTCTTTGGAGTGATTGGTAATTGATAGTTTTCTAGCATTATTAAACCGCAGGGGATACCAAGTTGGTACTTAATACTCGAGCTAATTGAAGGCATTACTTCCATGAGAACCCCATGCTTCTTAATTAAGAGTTTTCTTCCTAACAGTGTATCTCCTGAACAGGCTAACAGAGAAAATAAACAAAAGGTACTGTTTAGAGAGTAAATTATGAACATATTTGGCAATTACCTTGAGACACATATCATAGGTGATCTGTTTTCTTAAATTCCATTTTGTAAAGTAGAACTTACCAAATCCACCTCTATCGTGACATTTTTAAAAGGTCTTAATATTTATTTCAATCTGTTAGAATGATTGAACATATTTACAAGGTGCATGTGATATTTTGACACATACATACAATGTGTAATGATCAAATGAGGGTGATCAGGATATCCATCACCTAAAACATTTATCATTTCTTTGTGTTGAGAACATCCCACATCTTCTGATTGCTGTGAAAAATATATATATGAATTTTAAAAAATGAATGAGAGGCCCAGTGAAGAGTTATTTTAGAGTCAACATAGTAATGGTGTTAAATACTAAGATAGCCAATAGAAATAAAAGCAATGAAGATTTTTTGCTTTGGGTAAATATACATTGCATCATCCACATCTCATGGGCCCTTTTGTTCAGTAAAATATATGTTAGCATTATCTTGGAGGAAAAAAATCTATTGTACATATAGTCCTCCATTAACTTTGTGATATACAAGTAGAGATAAAAATAAGACTTAACAAAACAGATAAGACTTGATACCTGCCTTTGAATAGCTCTGAAGCGACAGTAAATATAGAAACTGCCACAAATACTTTTTGAAACCATGTGTGAAATGGGCTTTAACTTTTTATTTTTATGTATGCATCATAGAGATAGTATGATGAAGTAAGCCTTTACACATGTATCATGTTTTAGAGTTTATAACTCTTCCACAGGTTACGTTATCTAATCCTCCAAACCACCTCATGAGGTTAGTAGGGCTTCTTATCCCCATTTTACAGTTGAGGAAACAGGTCCCTGGAAGGTAAATAACTTCCTGGAGATCAGGAGCTTTTATGCCAAAGAACCAAAGCCCAAACTTGGGCTTTTTGACAACAAATCCAGTGCTCCTTCCACTCTACCATGCCTTTCTAGATCCACATTTTCCTGGTTGTTTACAGCTTGTAAACACTTTGTACACACAGTTGGCTCATCTGATCCTAGTCCCCATGGCTTCTTGTGGTGACTAAATGAATTTATGTGTAAAAGATTTAGATGTATTCAATAAAATTAGCTATTGCGATTACTCTGAATTGCCGTTGTGCCTGATATTAGTCCAGGGGTCTCAAAATAATCCGTTCTAGTCTATCCCTGTACCTTACGGTGCTCTGTAATTTCTTGGGGCAGGTAAGGGAAGCAACATTTGTGGAATGCAAGAACTGTGCCAGGCAGCTTAAATGGGTTATATTTTTTGAAAATGGGGATAATCACATCTGTTTACCAAATATTATTCCCAGACCTCTAGTAACTAGGAAATAAAGTATACATGTAAATACCGTTGATACATTGCAAATGCCATAGTGATATAAATATATTTAAGTACTAAATATGTGCAAAGAAGTAAAAAAAGGGGGTGATTTAAAGTTAAGATTATTCCAGATAATTAAACATAGATTATGAAATAAAGAGTGATACTTGTTTTGTTGTTGCTTTTGTTAATACTTTTAGGTAGCTGTAATGTTTCACCCCGGCTGCAGTTTGCAATGCTCAAAAAGACTTATAGCAGCCAGAATTATTTTCCAGTCGGGTCCACTGTGGAATATGAGTGCCGTTTGGGGTACAAAAGGGTCCCTCGTCTATCAGGAACACTAACTTGTCTTCAGAATTTAGAATGGTCCAAACCAGCTGAGTTTTGTACAAGTGAGTATAATTTTTAAAAGTATTCCCTGTGTTGAAAACTTGGCCCCCTGTCTCCCAAATAAAGTATTCCCAATCATTTGGTGTTTGGGGTAAATAGTACCTCTTCCCTTGTTCATGCTAGAATTCTATGTGTATATGTTATTATTGAAAATGATTTTTATAAGAACCGTGATAATTTATTTTAAATTTGACAAGCTAAATAGTTTTGTGGTAAAAATATTTATGCACTCACAAATTGCACATGTAATTAATTTGAGGTTACCCTATATGAAATAAGTAAATATTCTTTATATGTTGCTTTTTTTGAATCTTACAAAGGTAGAAATAAAGAAGTCTAAGCATAGGAAATTGCAATGGTTCAGATGATGAATTTGCATATATATGCCTGCTAACTTTTTCAAACCTTTTTTTCCAGCTTTCTTGAGGTATAATTGACAAGGGAAAATTGTATTATTTAAGGTGTACAACATGATTTTTGATATATGTTTACGTTGTAAAATGATTACCATAATCAAACTAATTAAATCTACTGCCTCACATAGTTACCTTTTTGTCTGTGTGCCTAATAATTTAATGAAAAAATATTTGTATTCTTATCTAGAAAAGTCATGTACTCATCCTGGAGAATTATCAAATGGTCAGATCAGTGTAAAAACTAACTTATTATTTGGTGCAACCATCCACTTCTCATGTGATACAGGGTAAGTTTTAGTGTACTAAAAACTCTTTAAGAAATGAGAAAACAAATTAGGACTCAAGATGGACATTGTTAGTTTCATGACTGGTATTCACAATGGGTAGCAGCAAAATCAACCCCTCTCCTCACAGATTTTTGTTATGAACGCATCACAGTTAAATTTAGTAAAATGGGGCAAGAAGGGAAGATTTCTGAGGCCACCAAATTCTCTAAATTGTTAGATTTCAGTACATACGTGATTCAATATAAAATTTTATAGGTAGGCCGGGCGCGGTGGCTCAAGCCTGTAATCCTAGCACTCTGGGAGGCCGAGATGGGCGGATCGTTTGAGCTCAGGAGTTCGAGACCAGCCTGAGCAAGAGCGAGACCCCATCTCTACTATAAATAGAAAGAAATTAATTGGCCAACTAATATATATAGAAAAAATTAGCCGGGCATGGTGGTGCGTGCCTGTAGTCCCAGCTACTTGGGAGGCAGTAGGATTGCTTGAGCCCAGGAGTTTGAGGTTGCTGTGAGCTAGGCTGACGCCATGGCACTCACTCTAGCCTGGGCAATAAAGTGAGACTCTGTCTCAAAAAAAAAAAAAAAAAAAAAAAAAAATTTTATAGGTAAAGACAGAAATTTGAGATGTTCATGATACTTGCCAAAATAATCCTTCAAGTGTTAAAATGAAACCAATCTTGAAGTGGCCTAAATAATGAATTTGCATCTGTGTGATTCCATATGCAAACAAACTGATGAAATATCATAGACCATTTGCTGGGTATGGTGGCACATGCCTGTAGCCCAGCCACTCGGGAGGCTGAGGCAGGAGGATTGCCTGAGCCCAGGAGTTTGATGTTGCTGTGAGCTAGGCTGACGCCATGGCTCTCTAGCCGGGGCAACAGAGTGAGACTGTGTGTTGGAAAAAAAAAGAAATATCATAGACCAAAGACATTTATTCCTAGTGGAAAGTATTCTAGCCTAAGTTCTTTTATAAGTTCTCTGTGCAGGGAAAAGGAACTCATTGAGTACCATCAGTGTCTCAGACAATGTTTAAAAGGTTACATGGGCCAGGCACGATGGCTCACGCCTGTAATCCTAGCGCTCTAAGAGGCCTAGGTGGGAGGATTGCTCAAGGTCAGGAGTTCAAAACCAGTCTGAGCAAGAGCGAGATCCAGTCTCTACTAAAAATAGAAAGATTTTAATTGGACAGCTAAAAATATACAGAAAAAATTAGCTAGGCATAGTGGCGCATGCCTCTAGTCCCAGCTACTTGAGAGGCTGAGGCAGAAGGATTGCTTGAGCCCAGGAGTCTGAGGTTGCTGTGAGCTAGGCTGATGCCATGGCACTCTAGCCCGGGCAACAGAGTGAGACTCTGTCTCTAAACACAAAGTCTAACTTAAAAAAAAAAGGTTACATGTATTTTCTCATTTCATATACGCAAATTGAATTATGCTATTTTACTCTGTGTGTGTGTCCCTACTCTTTATAAAATAAAAATAACAGTATCACTTGTCTCCTATACTAAACACAGATGTCATTTGGGTCATTAGCATAAAATCTCGGGCTAGGCATGGTATAATCCTAGGACTCTGGGAGGCAAATTAGGAGGATCGCTGGAGACCAGGAATTCAAGACCAGCCTCAGCAACATAGCAAGACCATCTCCACACACACACACACACACAAAATGTAGGAAGTACTCTGAACTCATTAAGTATAAGTCCATTCTGTTATTCTGTGAAGCCTGAATTAATCCTCTAAAACTCAGAAATATAAAATAGTCAATCATCTATATTATTTAATAATGTTTTAAAACACTTTTATATTTTCTAACACATGCCCCATGCACATAAAAAATTGTTCTACCGTTTTACCCTTTGGTTGTCACCTTCTTAAACTTAATTTATTCTTTTCCTTTAAGTTGCTGTTGGGACTTGTATCAGCTATTCTTTTGTATCCATCTACTGCTTCAGTAAATATTTTAAGATAATATTCTGAAGAATTGGAGAAAAGTCAAACGTGTGAATGTAACACACTCTTTTTCTGTCCCTATAGCTACAAACTAATTGGTGCAGATTATAGTATCTGTGCTATTATAGGTGATGATATTGGGTGGACTGAACCACTTCCAACTTGCAGAGGTAAGAGTTTTTAAAAATCTAAGCACCCAGGTTGTGGGGCTCAATGAGAAATAATAAATTATCCACAGTGTATAATTGTAGTACCCTCACCTTTGAGTGTGTGAGTATCTTTGCTAATTTAAAGACCTTTTCTAGTGATGTTCTTTAAGGTATTAGCTATGGAGGTAAACCATTAAGCTTTTCTTAGCCCCAGTATCCTTAACTATAGGTTGAAAACTGAAACAAAGTTAGGTTTGTATTACGCTTGGTCCTTGATTATCTAACCATTCTTTCTACAGTCAAGTAAGTTACGTAGGGGATTCCCACCACAATTTTGTAGAAGAAAATGCTATCATTCAGACAGTCAATGTCACTTGACCCCACATCCTAAAACAATATGGTAATAGAACCTGTGTAAGCTAGGATTCTTACTTCAAACCCATCATTTTCTTGAGACCCAGAGTTATCTACATGCCTCTTCTTAGGATTACAGTTATTAACTGAGGTAATTATCTAGAAGTGTTTTAAGTATATTTTTTTCATTAGAGAAGTAAGGTTATACAATAAAAAAAGAAGTATGGTTTCTGCACTTGAGAATCTTAACTTCTCAAAGAAAGATAGGACAAAGAAACAATATCATAAATGGATATATCCAGTCAAATTTATGTCCATTAGAGACACATGTCTCCTGAAAATTGAGAGGAGAAAAAACATGCAAGACTTAAATGTAGGTTTATTTCTTCCATCCTTTTTTCTTTACACTCAATTTACCTTTCTGCAAATGACTTCTGAAAAAATGATTGTCAAAATCATTCCTAAGGTTCCAGTTTTTTATGTTACTAGGAGTAGGAAACTTGAGTAGAGCTAGGGTAATTCCTCAAGCATTTATTGATTGACACTGTATAACAGGCATCATTTGTGGTTAACTGATATGAAGGCAAATAAAATGAACCTTGCCACTCAGGAGTCTGTTGCTGGCACACCTACCGTGTGCCCCACCCTTCTAGATCTACTACTGCTTCTCCTTTTTTCTCATTATGGTTGTTTTTAAATTGTCACCATTACTACCCATTACTGCCATCCCCACTTCAACTGCCCAGTAAAAGACACTGTAAATGATAATAAATTAAAGATGGAAAGCAAAGAGGAGCTGAACCATATTTTTTTTTGACCCAGGCAAGTGTCACAGGATTCAGACAAGCATTCTCCCATCTGAGGCCAGTATTTTCACGAGCAACTGGTGTCATGAATTTCATCAGAGTGTGGACACCAGCATATATTCTAGCACAAAAGAGCATTTGCACTACAAACCCACTGTGTGTTTGTGCTAGTCTGCATCTAGGCCACAGTTCTACTCTCTGTTTGCTGTCTTGAACTCCATGGTGAATATCCTGATGTTCATATTTTCCTCCTAGACTGTTCTATCCATCTCTCCAACTCAGCAACCACTGACATCTGCATTCGGCAGGAAAGAACCCCTTTTCTGAAGCAACCCCAGTGTTTTCAGCTGTCCTTAGAAAGCCCTATTTCTTTTAGGATCTAGGTTTGATTTTCCACCAAACTTTTTTGTTTTGGTCATACCAAAAAGATTGAGTGGAAAGTAAATTCCTAAATAGCTGCTTTACCTCAAGTATGCAGCCGTGGCCTATAAGCACTTGAAGTTGCATTGATGTCCCTGTGTAAATATGGTTGTGAACATATGGATGTAAAGAAGGAAAGAATCATGAGCACATTCAAGAATTGTCCCTAATTATACATCAAACAGAGGTGGTACTTGTTCACCTCTGAATGAAGCCCTACTATCAGAAGGACCCATTTTCTTATCTCTCTGCCAGAGTTTTCTTTCTCGAAATTACTTTCAGTGGACTACTGGTACGTGCTAGGCTCGAATCACTTTCTGGTATATAAGGACCATCATCCCAGACCACTCTCTTTACCTCAACTCCCACCATGTAATCACTAATTCATTTTGCTTTACCTCCTCAATATATTTTTCAAACCTATGTTTTACCCTCCATCTGTATACTTCTAACAATTACTTAAACTTCTAACAGTTTATCATTCCCCATGTTGACTATTGCAATCAGGGCCACTGCTGATATTTTCAGGGCCCACACAAGAGTATAAATGTCCCACCCTTTCTCAAATAGCCCTCCATCTTCCCCAACTGTGAGGGGTCTCTGGTACACATAAGTGGACAACTTGGCCTACATAGCCAAGTCATGCCCACCACGTCCCCCATGACCCTTACCCAACTCCATTGTCCTTTGGGTAGAGGTGAGTATATAGGCAGTATAGACCACCCTCAATACCATGGACCTGGGGAATGGACCTCTGATGTAGTGGAAGGGGTATCGGCACAGGGAATTTTGGGTGCTAGTTCCTGAAGAACATTCCAGAATGAGGGAAGGGGTGGTAAGATGGGCTGTCATTGACCATGTCCTCTCAGCCCTACAGATATCCACCTACTGGGGAGAGAGACACCCAAGGCAGGGCCAGAGCACAGCCTTTTCAAGTGTGGGGCCTGCGGAAGGAGTCTTAGTTGCCTGTGTTCAAGGGTGAAACTGAGGCAATGACCTTATTCTTTCACTCTGTTAAGGTTTCATTCATATTTTACCCAGAGTGATCTATTGAAACACAGATATGACTTGTCTCTTTTCTCCTTAGAGCTTATTAGTATCTCCCATTACTTACTAAGTCAAAACTCTTTAGTATATTCTACAAGGCAGCCATGGTCTACCTACTTCTCTACACTCACGTTTTATGTTTTATCCATGCAAACTGCTGATTATTTTGCATGTACCTTATGCTTCTGCATGCCCTGCATCATTCTGTGTTGTTACTGCATCTGCCTCGAACGTTTTTCAGCCCCTTTTTTACTTGGTTATATTTTACTCATTAACAGTCAGTTCTAGTCCTTTAGGAAGATTTCCAGGCTGGTTACTTCTGTGATAACCCTCACATTTTGTATTGCATTTGTCTCTTTGAATCTCTTTCCTACTGGATTTTAAGATAGGAACTGTATCTTGTTGAATTTTATACTTAACATTTATAAAACAATGCCTGGTGTGAATTAGGTTCTCAGAGAGTGTTTGCACTGAACTGATGGTATGTGTACAGTCCCTGCAGACTCTAACTTAGTGTAAATCAGAATAGCTCCTTATTTTGGTCAAAGGCCTAAGAGTAATTTATAAATTTGCTAGTATTCTCTTGGTACTTAGGTACATTTGGTGTAATATAATTTGGCATATGCATGTGATTATATTGCTTTCCTTCTTAAGAAAAAAACAACTTCATAACTCTAGAGAATTTAGAACTATTGTATTTTCTCTCAGGGCAACTACCAGGGAGAGGCCAATTTTTGCAGTATAACTAGAGCATAATCTCTTTGTGTTTATTTTATAAATTCAACTCAGCTACTCAGGAAGATTTATTTTGAATAAAAATCTCTTTGAGTCAGTATGTCCTTAAAAATGTTACTCTAGAAGTCAAAATGTAATTTTTACATTTAATATCTTTGCTCTGTCTAAAATGTTCTGTATGGGTTTCTCAAGCATGCCACTTCAATTCCCAACTCCTTTCATGTGCATCATTTCCCCTGGGGAATGAAGAGCAGTACTCTGTTCTCCCTTAAAGGAATGGCATATATTAGATTTATACTCAATTTTAAAACCATTTCCTCCCTAAAGTCTCTGAGGGGTCTACTTTTGTCTCTAAACTCCTGCAGTATTTTCTTTTTCTAGCACCATTTTGATATGTAACATGTTGTAATTTTTGTTTTCCATATATGTTCTAAATCTTTCTATGAATTGGTCTCAAGTTTAGCATTCATGTTCTACAACATTTGCATTCAAAGCTTAAAATATACTATGAGTTACTTCACAGGCATTTATAAGCATCCCTTGTTGGTAATGGTGAATTTAGAAAAATGGTAGATTTTGCTTTTTAAATGAAATCATTAACATGTTTTAGTCTTGTTTGTAAAACATGCCTTATCAATTTTATTTATTTAAAAGATGTTGGAATTTTTTTTTTAAGTAATTTATTGTCAAGAACCACCAAAAATTGAGAATGGAAGAATAGTTCGAGGAGAAGGTGAACACTATGTATATAATCAGGCTGTAGTGTACGGATGTAATAGAGGCTTTACCCTGATTGGAGAGGACACTATTCATTGTACTGCAAGAGGCGATGAAGGAGAGTGGAGTGGCTCACCACCTCAATGCCGAGGTAATCATGTTTTGTATAGTCATATTTTGGTTTTATTCATACTCTTATAGGGGCTGCAGAGATTCTGTGAACTCCCTGAGAAATGAATGTAAAAATGTTTGACATGTGCATATTTGCATTTTTCTGTGGGGTAAGTTTTTCATCAGATTCTCAGAGGAGTCTATGGCATATATACACACAAATATATGTGATGTATATATATAAAATATCTCATTTTTATCAAATTAGCTTAAATTTGTTGTTTCATACCATTTTACTTTCAGTAAGTCAATATAGATAGCTCTTTGTTTATAAAAAGAGTGTATGAAGTGATTTATTAAATTGGAGGAACAATCTTAGGTTGAACTCAGGGCTCTAGGGTAGTGATGTACATGTTGTGACAACTGAGAAACTCTGGCCTAGCTGTTGATGTCATCGTATTACATTCAATTATTTTCTGCCTCCAGAATTTCTGTGTATTATGGACCATTCTCTCTTTATCCTTCTAGACCTTTTTCCTCAGCATCTCTTTATACCCAGTCTGTACTCTCAGGTCCTTAGACCTGCTTTTTAAATATATTTCAAGAGGTATTTAAAAGATCAGTGACGCTGGATTAAATATTGCCTAGTACCACCAGGTGGCATGTGTTTAAGTAGTGATGAATGCCAACATGTCTCAAAAGTATGATACTACTTTTATAATTATAATTAAAATTCTATTAGCATGAATTTTTAAGAATTATTGCTTATTAAAAATAGTTTACTATAAATGTTCATACACATGGTGATATATTAAAACCATGTAAATGAGTATAAAATGAGAAGGGAAAATCTCTTCTCTATCCCCAGTCCTACTCTGAAAAATGACTATTTTTTACGAATACTTGTATTTTATTCTAGATTATAAATAAACATACATTTAATTCTTTTATAATATCAATTGTATGGATGTAATATTTATTTAAATGGCCTTCTTTTGGAATTTAGGTGTTTCGTTCTAGTTTGATTTTTATAAATTATTACAAATGATGTTACAATAAATATTGTACATCTATTTTTGCACAAGTGTCAAAGTACTCTTGTACAATTAATTCCTTGTAGTGTAATTACCATAGCAAAGGTAAATGCATTTTCTTTTTTCTTTTTTCTTTTCTTTTTTTTTTGAGACAGGGTCTCATTCTGTTTCCCGGCCGAGAGTGGAGTGGCGTCATCATAGCTCACTGCCACCTAAAACTCCTGGGCTCAAGCGATCCTCCTGCCTCAGCCTCCTGAGCAGCTGGGACTTCAGGCATGCGCTACCACGCCCAGCTAATCTTTATATTTTTTGTAGAAACAGGGTCTTGCTGTGTTGCTCAGCATGGTCTGTAATTCCTGGCCTCAAGTGATCGTCTCGCCTTGGCCTCCGAAAGTGTTAGAATTATAAACGTGAACAACCACCTGGGCCCATAGTTTCTAGCAACATTGTTTTCAAACAGACTTTACCAGTTTACTCTCACTAATATTACATCATTGTGCTATTTGTACCTTTGATGATAATGATTATTATGGTATGGAGATTTGACAATGTAAGTGGTGAAAATTTTATTGCTTGCACTCATTTCATTATGATAAAGTTTTGTGTTGTATGTGTTTTTAATTAGGCAATTTATTTGATCCACTTTGTATTTATTTTCCCTAGTCATTAAATTGACAGTTATTTAGATCTTAAAACTATACAGTAGTGCCCAAGTAGGTCACAGCAGGTAATACTTCCATTAAAACAGCTACAAAATCTGAATATACTTTTAAAAAATCGTACTGTTAAAGCCATAAGATACAGCTGTGGAAACAGTGAGGTCTGAATGAAGTAAAATTCCTGGCAGTAGGAAATGAAGCCAAAGCAATCTGAGCTGAGTCAGTTGTATTTTTCCCTGGGGACATTTGCTGATTCTGAACCTGGGCTGAGGATCCAATCTTGACCCAGACAAAAGACCATTTCCAGGAAAGAGAGAAACCAGCAAAGTTTTTAATCGTTTCGAAAGGCTAGATTAATACACTGGAATTGAGGTCCTCACATGCAAAGCCAATTTTTTCCACTGCCCATTAGCTGATTTCTAGGGCTGCAT
>VSMD01002934.1:0-29188 GCA_008750895.1 Mirza zaza | reverse complement strand
GACAGAGTCTCGCTTTGTTGCCCAGGCTAGAGTGAGTGCCGTGGCGTCAGCCTAGCTCACAGCAACCTCAAACTCCTGAGCTCGAGCAATCCTGCTGCCTCAGCCTCCCGAGTAGCTGGGACTACAGGCATGCGCCACCATGCCCGGCTAATTTTTTTTTTATATATATATTAGTTGGCCAATTAATTTCTTTCTATTTTTATAGTAGAGATGGGGTCTCGCTCAGGCTGGTTTTGAACTCCTGACCTTGAGCAATCCGCCCGCCTCGGCCTCCCAGAGTGCTAGGATTACAGGCGTGAGCCACCGCGCCCGGCCCTCTTTTTTTTTTGAGACAGAGTCTTACTCTGTTGCCTGGGCTAGAGTGCCGTGGAGTGAGCCTAGCTTACAGCAACCTCAAACTCCTGGGCTCAAGTGATCCTCCTGCCTCAG
Source organism: Mirza zaza (assembly GCA_008750895.1). NCBI lineage: Eukaryota > Metazoa > Chordata > Mammalia > Primates > Cheirogaleidae > Mirza > Mirza zaza. Next base: position 28,759 of record VSMD01002934.1, on the reverse strand, counting down.
CCTCCCGAGTAGCTGGGACTACAGGCATGTGCCACCATGCCTGGCTAGTTTTTTCTATATATTTTTAGTTGACCAATTAATTTCTTTCTATTTTTAGTAGAGACAGGGTCTTGCTCTTGCTCAGGCTGGTTTCGAACTCCTGATCTTAAGCAATCCACCCGCCTTGGCCTCCCAGAGTGCTAGGATTACAGGCATGAGCCACCACATCCAGCCAATAGCCAGGCATGGTGGTGTGAACCTGTGGTCCTAGCTACTAGGGAGGCTGAGGCAGGAGGATCGCTTGAGTCCAGGAGTTCAAGGCTACAGTGAGCAATGACTGTGCCACTGCACTCCAGCTTAAGCAATAGAACAAAAAAGACCCTGTCTCTTAAAAAAAAGAGAGAGATAAGAGCCAGAGAAGACAGGACCATATATGGCAGCTAGTGGCCACAATTTCTTCTTTTCTGCCCCTGACCACCACCTGTCCTGTTGAAGGAAGTTGGTCACTCTGGTTTCCCCTTCCCCATGAGCTTCCTGTCTGTGGTCTAGAAGCAGACTTCCCCATTGGTTTGTTTTTCCTTGGTGATGGGATTCCTCATATGCCAGGGAGAGCATACAGGCAGAGGGTGGCATCTGCTCTGCCAGTATTAGAGAGTCTCTAGAATGTTCTGAGTCCATGGGCAAACCCCATTAGAGGAAGTAAGGCCCAGCTTGGTTTTGGACAGGGATCTTTAGAGAAGCCTTACAACAGCACCTTGTTCTAGCTTGTTCCTGTTCTCTCTGCTCACTGTGGTATTTTCCATGGTGTTGCTTAACGTGTATTTTCTTTATGAACACAGTAAAGCTGTGAGTGTACATATCCTTCAGTGCAGTGTGCCTGCTGAGCCTCTTCTGTGGACCAGGGGACTCCTGATGCCCACAGTATAGGGAGGGAGACAGACCCTCACATAAATAACTAATATAGGGGAGCTGTAGCAAGTGCCCTAATGTAGATGCTAACAATACGCTACAGGAACTGGGTGTGAACAAATGAATAGCAACAGAGGACGTAGGATTTGAATCATCCCTAGAGAACGATGGCATTTCATTCAATATGTGGAAATTGGAGAGAATGGCTGGACAATAGAACAGCCCACAGAGGTGTGTGGAAAGACTTTGAACATTTTTATGAAGCCACTGAAAGTTTTTGAGCAGTAGCTTTTGACATAGTAACATGAGCCTTATCAGATGAACTTTATCTTACATTGTGTTGGATCTCAACGATTACTGAATGATTGTTGGCTTGGAGGTATGTGTTTTTCTAATTATACCAACACATTTTTTAAAAAGACAAAAGTTGAATAATCTGACAGGCTTAGAAATGATATAAGAAGGCCTAGAAGTGCAAGATTTCTGGAAATTTGGAAACTACAGGGTCAGGGAAATCCTTCTGTGACTAGGAATTATACTTAACCAATAATACTGGTTTACATAAAAATCTTCCCATTGTGTTCTTTCTCTAAGAAAGAAAAACTAGGTAGCAAGTTAAAAATATTTCATTTCAAAAATTTAATTCCTAAGATTTTCCATTTTGGATATTCTTTTTTTCTTTTTCTTTTTTTTAAATGCTCAAAGATGGTAGAGAGTGGACTTCTCCAATAAGGAGCAATCACATTTTTAAATTATACATATAACAGCCTTCATATTTTGAGTGTCTTGAAAGTTCAACATTTCTGGGAGATAATTAGGGTGTAAAATTAATTTTTTACTAAGCCGAGTGAATTTGCTTCAGGTACCAGCTGCTGTCACCGTAGGTGCAGACAGAGACCTCTGTTCCCGCTGGGCTCCCCTGCCCGGCAAATGCAAATGAGAGCCTGGCCCTGCCAGGAGTAGGTGGGCAGAGCCTGGGCTCATAGGCCATTCCTGTGGCCCACAGAGGTTATTAACTTTCAAGTCTATTTGGAATGGCAGAGTTTGGCCTCAGCTATTTTGTTAAAAATGGAGATTTGTCCAAGGGAGGTGGATTGCTCGAGGTCAGGAGTTTGAAACCAGCCTGAGCAAGAGCAAGACCCCATCTCTACTATAAATAGAAGGAAATTAAATGGCCAACAAATATATATAGAAAAAAATTAGCCGGGCATGGTGGCGTATGCCTGTAGTCCCAGCTACTCGGGAGGCTGAGGCAGTAGGATTGCTTGAGCCCAGGAGTTTGAGGTTGCTGTGAGCTAGACTAATGCCACGGCACTCATTCTAGCCTGGGCAACAAAGTGAGACTCTGTCTCAAAAAGAAAAAAAAAAAAAAAATGGAGATTTAAACAAATCTTCACTGATAATAAGATTTGGAATGGTGTTGACAGCCAGACCTGAGTTTGAACACTAGCTCTGTCATGAATTACATATGTGACTTTAAACAAGATTTTTTATTTTTCCCTTCAAACAATAGGTATAAAGTATGAACCTCCCCTCCTCTGGCATGTGGGAGGTAGATGTGGGCAAGTTAATTCCATCTAACTCAATTTACTCATCTATAAAATATTAGTTGGAGCCATGTGAAATTGACAGCGTTAAACTGTTTTAACCCACTATGATGATCATTTCATTTGGTTGAACCAAATCCTTACCCTTGCAAGATGAATTATGTGAAGCACCAGTGACTATTAAGCGCTCAACCAATTGGAGGTCTCATGTCTGCTGCAATGGGCCCTTCACTAGTGATCCCAAAGCTCCTTGAAGGAACTGAGAATCTCTGGCCAACTCCATCTTCTTACATTGTAGAATAATGAGATGGGCACAGGCTTAGGACCACGTCCACCGTTGCTTACTAGCTGTGTGGCCTGGAGCAAACAGTTTATCCTTTTGGAGCCTCAGTTCTCTCATTATTCAATGACAATAATAGTACCTACTGTAAGTCTGCTCTGAGACAGATGAGACAGTGTCTGTGAAGTTTCCAGCTAAGTGTCTTGGCTTATAACGGACACTCGATAAATGTTGGTTTTCACTTCTCTGTAAGAATAATCTTAGAGCCTCTACGGCAAAGTCGAGAGCAACTGCTATGTTAATCCAAGATCCCAGTTCCTATTTCCAAAAGAAAAACACTTTTATTTATTTATTAATTTTAATTTTTTTTTTTTTGAGACAAGAGTCTCACTCTGTTGCCCAGGGTAGAATACAGTGGCATCAGCCTAGCTTCATAACTTCCAAATCCTGAGCTCAAGCAATCTTCCTTCCTCAGCCTTCAGAGTAGCTCGGACTATAGGCACACACCACCACACCTGGTTAATTTTTCTATTTTTGGTAGAGAGGAAATCTTGCTCTTGCTCTTGCTTAGGCTGGTCTTGAACTCCTGACCTCAAGGGATCGTCCCACCTTGGCCTCCAGAGTGCTAGAATTACAGGCGAGAGCCACTGCGCCTGGCCAAGCAAAAAGCTTTCTTAGAAAACTTTTCTTCGTATTTTTCTTGCTATTCTTAGAATCATATTTTCTAGAACAAGAAGAAATCTTCAAGATAGTTTTTTCATCCCTTTCATTTTATGATTGATGCTCAAAGTCACACAATGGTTGTGACAAACCCGAGAGAAACCAGGCCCCAAAATCAGGAGTTCTGATTTCGTAGGCTAAAATTCTTCCTAATGGAACAACTGCCTTATTTATTTTGAACTCTGCTTAGGAAACAAAGAACTGTGGAGTGTTGTAAATAAATATTTGTATATAGTACCCGCAGGAGAGAGGGGCTGATTTATTAAAGTTACTTTTAAAAACTATTGGCCGGGTATGGTGGCTCACTCCTGTAATCCTAGCACTCTGGGAGGCTGAGGCGGGTGGATCATTTGAGCTCAGGAGTTTGAGACCAGCCTGAGCAAGAGCGAGACCCTGTCTCTACTAAAAAAAAATAGAAATTAGCTGGACAACTTAAAATATATAGGAAAAAAAAATTTATCCGGGCATGGTGGTCCATGCCTATAGTCCCAGCTACTCGGGAGGCTGAGGCAGAAGGATTGCCTGAGCCCAGGAGTTTGAGGTTGCTGTGAGCTAAGCTGACACCATGGCACTCTAGCCCGGGCAACAGAGATTCTGTCTCAAAAAGAGAAAAAAAAACTCTTAGTAGATATTACTATAGGACATCTAGTAGAATGAGGCTACAAGATAAAAAAAAAAAAAATCAAAGAAAAATAATCAAAGAAGGGGAAGAGGAAAATATTGTAGCCACACCTATATAAAGTTAGGGGAAAGAGTATGGGGAATGTGAATAGGTAAAGAGAAAAAAAAATTTTCTCTCACAAAAGCCACTTTTCTGTATAAAACAAAATTTTAGAATAATTAAAATCCAGGCTATTATTCAAAAACCTTAATGATTATATAACCACTTTCCTTGCTGGAATCAGTTGTCTTTAGATATTGAAAGATGGCATTTAGCTTGGGATTAGAGTGACAAAGCAGCTTTGAAAACACTTTTTTCCAGGTGCTCTGGACCCCTCAAGTGCTGTCAAATGGCATCCAGTTCTCGCGAGTCAGCCCAGACGGTGAGGAAGGCTACCCGGGAGAGTTAAAAGTCTGGGTGACGTACACCCTGGATGGTGGGGAGCTCATGGTCAACTATCGAGCCCAGGCCAGTCAGACCACGCCAGTCAACCTGACCAACCACTGTTATTTCAACCTGGCAGGCCAGGTAAGTGAACCTGGCTTCTTCTCTCCTGCTTCTAATCTCCTGCTTTGTGGAGTGACCTGAGGCTGTGGCTGGAAAGACCAATACAGTATGGAATTACTCTGGCATTGGGGTCCCCCCCATAGTGATGAAAATGGCCCAGCAGAAAGCTCATAGTAGGTGCTCAATACATGGGAAGTCATGGAGAAAAGTAGAATGAGTACATTGTACTGCTAAGAGAAGTATGTGTTTCCCATGTGCTTCAGACAAGTAACTAGCTATTTCAGGAACTCCCTCTCATCTCCTTGTAATGTGTGGTTACGTTGGCTTCCCTTATTCCACGTCTGCTCCCCCGAAATTGCTTCCAATTAAGGTGCTTTCCACGCTTGAAACATCGGAATTGTTCCCGGCCCCGCCCCTTTAGACACGCTGCCCATGTGTGTCCCACTGTGTAGCTACCAGCTCCTCCCAGGGCTTTGGGTGGCCGGTGATGCCCTTCACAGTACAGTGGCAGGAGCATTGGACTTGGACTGACAAGACCTGGGTTTAGTCTGGAACAAGGAAGGAAATTAAAAAGAAAAAAAGACATGGGTTTTTTAGATTAATAATCATACCCCCAATTTCACAATAATAGATACCTATTATTTGTTGGCCACTATTAGAAGCACTTTGTGAAGTTGTTGGTAAAGACACTCAACCCAGCACAGGGGTAAACCGCAGTGGGAGGACACTTGAAATGTCCTCCTGAGAGTGGTGTAGAGCCAATGACACTCCCTCCTCAGTGCCCCCCTCTAACCTACCTCATTCCCTCCTAATGGCAACGTTTTAGCTTGTTGAGGAGGTCACCACACCAGACAGAGGCCAGCACACCAGACAGAACAAAAAGCTTAGCTAAACTCTGGAGACTGTATCTATTACTTCCTTTTTATCTCAGGAACTCATTGTTGTCCACTATACTTAGATCAATTTGGCATGGTTTCCTACCACAAGATGACCTCACAGCCAACCAGTAATATCTTGCATTTTTACACTCTTTTAGGAGTTTGCTGATGATCTGCTAGGGTTTTTTTCCCCCTAGAATCTTCTCAAATAGTAGAATTAATTGGTTTTTATATAATTATATGAAGTTCTCCCTTTAAAAGTAAGAAAAATGGTCCTTCACTTGCTTGTTCCTTATCTGTGGGAATGTCTACCATCCTTCTTGAGATTTTCAAAACTAACCAAAAGCCAAAGGCAAAACAAGAACGCCCAGGCAGGAGAAGCTCTATTTTTTAAAATAAATTCAGAAAGAAACAACAGAAATAGAACAAAATACTGTTTTATGTAGGTAGTAAGTGATGGTGATTTTTCTGTTTTCCACATTTTTGAATACTTAGGACACCCTTGTTTTATAATGGGGGAGATCTAAAGGAATAGATTCGGAAATAGAGAAATTGTGCGTGAAGTATTCCATCTGCCAGTGTGTTTCAATGAAGGAGATGAAATGAGAATGTGAGGGTTGCTAAGGCTCTTTCCATTTACCACCCTTCCAATCCTACAGGGACTTGGAGTGACAAGTATTTCTGAATCTCTTTCCAAAGTCTGAATGAGTTCCCAGATCATAGACCCCACCCAGAAGGTTGGACAGTGTAAAATCCCTTTTATATACTACAGGTTGAATCTCTCTTATCCAAAATGCTTGGGACCTGCCGGGCGAGGTGGCTCACGCCTAGGGAGGCTGAGGCGGGAGGATTGCCCAAGGTCAGGAGTCTGAAACCAGCCTGAGCAAGAGCAAGACCCCATCTCTACTAAAAATAGAAAGAAATTAATTGGCCAACTAAAAAAAAATATAGAAAAAATTAGCCGGCCATGGTGGCGCATGCTTGTAGTCCCAGCTACTGAGGAGGCTGAAGCAGGAAGATTGCTTGAGCCCAGGAATTTGAGGTTGCTGTGAGTTAGGCTGATGCCACGGCACTCTAGCCCAGGCAACAGAGTGAGACTCTGTCTAAAACAAACAAACAAAAAAGTACTTGAGACCATAGTGCTTCAGATTTTGGATTTTTCCAGATTTGGGGATATTTACATTATATATACTTACCAGTTGAGTATCCTTAATTCACGAATCCAAAATCCCAAATGCTGCAGTTAATGTTTCCTCTGAGCGTCATGTTGGCATTCAGAAAACTTAAGATTTTGGAGCACTTTGGATTTGGGATTTTCTGATTAGGGAAGCTCAACCTGTATCTTAGTAAGTGCAGCTCAATTTCACAGCCACCTCCCTCAGGGTTGAGGGTGGCTGGGGACCACCAGCCACTCAAGTAGGAGTGGGTTATCTTATTTGCAGCCCGAGCATCCCTAAGCATCGGCTCATCACTCCTAAGTTTGAGTGTTGGAGGCCTGGGGGAGGGGATAACTGTGTTTTTCAAAGAATGGAAAATGTATGTGGGTTGCACATTGCTTTTTGTTTTGTTTTGTTTTTCTGCTTTTTCCTGTGCCTAACATAAAACTGGGAGAATGTGTTTCTTATTGAAACTTGATCTAAAGAACTATGAAAGCAGGTCTGGGGCAATTCAAGATGAAAAGTTATAGCTGTGGTTCTGGTATGACCAAGTAGATATGTCATCAGGAACCCAGGTTCTTCCATTTTTCTGTCTGCTTCCTCAGTGTTTTGGCTTTTGTGTTCAGGCTTGTCCCCTCCTGGTCACAGGATGGTTGCCACGGCTTCAGAAATCACCTTATATAGTCATATCCAGAGACAAAAAGGACCTATTCCTTTTTTCATATCTCTAATGTTCCCTTTTTAAGAACAAGCAAAACCTTTTCCTAGAAGCCCCTCAGAAGAGACTTTCTCTCACATTTCATTGGCCAGAGTGTGGGCAATGCTATGGCTAACCCAGTCGCCAGCAGGGGAATTAGACCACTGTGATGGGCTGAGACCAATCAAAATTTGCTCTCTGGGAATGGGGAGGTGGCTCCTTCCATCGGGGGAAAGGGAGGGCACTGATAAAGGGGTTGTTGTGGCTTTTGAGTAGTAACCAATAGTATCTGTTCACAGAAAGACAAATACAGCATGTTCTCACTTATAAGTGGGAGCTAAATAATTTGTATACATGGAAGCAAAATGTGGAATGATGGACAATGGAGATTCAGAGGTCTGGTGGCGTGGGAGGAAGGTGGATGATGGGAGGTTGCTTGGTGGGTACAATGTGTGTTGCTGCCATGATGGATGCACTGAAGGCCCTGGCTTCACCACGGTGCAATATATCAATGCAGCAAAGTTGCATTTGTACCCCGTGAATATAATCCAAATAAAAAATGAAGCAACAATAGTGTCTGTTACCTCCTGTTAGAGGTGACGAAAGCTGAATTAAGGCCATGGTTGTGCAATGGGGTTTAGTGTTCATGGGGTTTAAGACCCCATGCAAGTTTTAAGGGACTCTCTAAATGATTAATGTTACAAACTGATAGCAGCCAAACAAAGTTAACCAAAACAAACACTGAACTCAGAGATGGGCCTTGAGATCTGTTTGCGAATCAGCATGGATGCAGATCAATGCAGCAAAGTTGCACTTGTACCCCATGAATATAATCCAAATAAAAAATGAAGCAACAATAGTGTCTGTTACCTCCTGTTAGAAGTGACGAAAGCTGAATTAAGGCCATGGTTGTGCAATGGGGTTTAGTGTTCATGGGGTTTAAGACCCCATGCAAGTTTTAAGGGACTCTCTAAATGATTAATGTTACAAACTGATAGCAGCCAAACAAAGTTAACCAAAACAAACACTGAACTCAGAGATGGGCCTTGAGATCTGTTTGCGAATCAGCATGGATGCAGATCAATGCAGCAAAGTTGCACTTGTACCCCATGAATATAATCCAAATAAAAAATGAAGCAACAATAGTGTCTGTTACCTCCTGTTAGAAGTGACGAAAGCTGAATTAAGGCCATGGTTGTGCAATGGGGTTTAGTGTTCATGGGGTTTAAGACCCCATGCAAGTTTTAAGGGACTCTCTAAATGATTAATGTTACAAACTGATAGCAGCCAAACAAAGTTAACCAAAACAAACACTGATCTCAGAGATGGGCCTTGAGATCTGTTTGCAAATCAGCATTTCTTGCCAAGTTTTCATCAGGCTTGAAAGCAAATGATTCCAACAGTAATATTCCACCAGAGTAAATGGTTGCGTTTTTCCAGGACAGAAGAGTCATTAAACAAAGCATGCTTCTCTTTAATGAAGGAATGTTAGTACTGCTTGGTGACCCAGTGACCATTAAGAGAGTATTCCTGACGAATATTCCTTTTCTTTACCTCCTTTCTTTACCTTTAGCTCCCACTTATAAGTGAGAACATGCTGTATTTGTCTTTCTGTGAACAGATACTATTGGTTACTACTCAAAAGCCACAACAACCCCTTTATCAGTGCCCTCCCTTTCCCCTGATAGAAAGGTTTCTTCCTAACATCTCGGACTCATCACTTTATTTATTTTTTTTTTGAGACAGAGTCTCGCTTTGTTGCTCAGGCTAGAGTGAGTGCCATGGTGTCAGCCTAGCTCACAGCAACCTCAAATTCCTGGGGAGCTCAAGAAATCCTGCTGCCTCAGCCTCCCGAGTAGCTGGGACTACAGGCATGCGCCACTATGCCCGGCTAATTTTTTCTATATATATTAGTTGACCAATTAATTTCTTTCTATTTTATAGTAGAGATGGGGTCTCGCTCTTGCTCAGGCTGGTTTCAAACTCCTGACCTCAAGCAATCTGCCCGCCTCGGCCTCCCAGAGTGCTAGGATTACAGGCATGAGCCACCGCGCCCAGCCAGACTCATGACTTTATTTGGTGTGTGATTTTCAGATTGATTCATTTTCTCCCTGCCCTAGTGCTTAAAAAAAAAATTAAACAAAAAAAGGAAATTCCTAAGCAGCTTTATCATTTATAATAGTAAAACAGTGGAAACAACCCACAAGTCCATCAACAGGAGAATGGATAAACAAATTGTGAGATTGACATGGAATGGAATACTACTCAACAATAAAAAGGAACAAATTACTGATACAATAACATGGATGATCTCGAGAGCATTATCTTGGGTAGAAGCAACAAGGCACAAAAGGGTGTATACTGTATGATTCTATTTATGTGAAGTTCTAGAACGGGCAAAGCTAATCTATAAACTATATAAATCAGAACAGTGTTCTGGTTATAAATAAGTATTTATTAAAAAAACAAAAAAGGAGGAAGAAGAAGGCACCTAGGAAACAAAGTGAAGACCTGCACAGATGCTAGGCCGGAAGTGCAGAGAATGACCTCACTTCCTGCAGGCTTCCCTCCCTGAATGACATCAGAGAGGTTGTTCCTTAAGTCTTATTTGTGCAAGGGGAGGATGGAGGAGCTTCTGTCCAAGCTCTCCTTTTCCGAGAGATGCTTCAGCTATGTGAGTTGCAGCTCCCAATTGAGTACCACCAAGGCTTTGAACCCAACCTTCCATACCCCTGCCTGGGCTGACCCACCACCTTCCGGTTTGAGTATTGAACAAATAGAGCCAGGGAAATAGCAGTAGCCCCAAATTCTCTTCCCTTAGCTCTACCCCCCTCAGTCCCAGAGGCCTCTTGAGTGCTGGCACCGCCCTGAGGCATGAGAGGATGGCAGTAGAAGGAGCCGCCCAGACCCACTGAGTCTAGAGCTGCTCTAGGAGCCATGCAGACCCTCTCCCAGCTTGGACCAGCCTTCCCAGATCAGAACAGGGACCAAACCAGTGGCTAAGACAGGGAGTTTCGGCAGAGGCCTGGCCCCGACCCGCCCATTCCATGTAACCAGTGGGAGAATGTAAGAGATCGTAGTTCTTTAGAAACAGAGCCTCCTAGTAGTGTGATCAAACCAGTTCCTGTCATGTTTCAACATAGATTCTCATGGTCTTTAAAATCTTGGCCCTTTTTCTCAAAATGACTCCCATAGAATCTGTTTCCAACTATCCTGCAGCCTCTGCCTCTCTCTGCTTACTTCGCAGTCTAGCTTAGTGCAGGCTTTCTCAACCTTGCCACTGTTGACATTTGGGGCCAGATAATTCTCTGCTGTGGGGGCAGGGAGTGGGACTGTTCTGTGCATTGCAGGGTGTTTAGTAGCATCCCTAGCCTTTCCACACTAGATGCCAGTAGCACCTCCAGCCCCAGTCATGATGATAAAAAGTGTCTCCAGACATTGCCAAATTCTCCCTCCAGGGCAAAATCACCCTCATTTGAGAACCACTAGTGTAGTTTATTTTTGAGCATTCACTAAGCAAAAGCCCTCACTTGGTTTCCCTTCCCCATCTTCTGCTGTGATGCTTTAAAATGTGTTACTATTGATAATTTTTTAAAAAACTCCTTTGTATTACAAACTTACTTATGTAAAGTATTTTCCAATTTGTAAACAATACAGTACAACTCTACTAAGGTGTTCTTCCCAAGGACCCTGGCAAAGGTAAAATTAGCCCAAAGGAAATGAGATTCTAGGTTAAGTTACTACCCTGGGGCCACTCAGTGAGAGCTGGAACAAGACCCCAGGCCTCTGCCACTGACCAGTGCTTCTTGTACCAGCCTTGGCTCCCCCAAAAGAGCAGGTGCAGGAGGTAGGTGGGTGCTCAAAAGCAGGGGCTGCAGTTCTAACTCCTGGGCTTCTGCTGTGTAGCAGGGAGTAGGTCGTCCAGGTGGGAACCAGGCAGAGAGGGGTGCCAGATGCCCCTTTCCTGCCCCCCACACCCGGAAGTGATCCTGGAGCAGGACCTTGGCCTTCCAGGACCTGTGCATTCCCGGTCATTGACCCTTGCTCTTCTGTTTTCCTGGCATATGAGGAGAGTAGAAAAATCTCCTCCACTAATAAGCCCAGGGTCCAAAATGCTTTCAAAGCACTGTGTTCTCTCTGACTTTACACCTTCATATTCATTCCATTTAGGAAAGAAAATGCATGCATACTTGAATATGTCTTCCAAATTTATCAGTTGCTATTTTGAGCACTTAAATGATCATGTTTATTCTTATTTATTTACTTATTTTTAGGGGGGCAAAGACTACCTGTGAATATATGTAATCATTACCATCAGTCAAATGAGATTTCTAAAGTTTTTGCTAATGCCTGAAAACATTTTCCCAAGAGAAGTTATAAAGCAAATATATTAAATAAGACTAAGCAGTAAATCTTCTTTTCTTTCCTCTGCCTTTGCCTCCCAGGGTTCCCCAAATATATATGACCATGAAGTTACCATAGAGGCTGATACTTTTTTGCCTGTGGATGAAACCCTGACTCCTACAGGTTGGTGAATTCAAGCTTTTTTATGCTATGTAGGATCATGGATTGGATCTGGAACCTGAGAAAGGTTCCAGGAGCTTCTATCCTGGCTCTCCTTTTCTGAGAGACATTATTGGGGAAACTTGTGAAATTTTAATAAAGTCTGTAGCTTAGTTAATAGAATTATACCCATGTTAATTTCTTAGTTTTGATATTTGTACTGTGTTTATGTAAAAGCTAATATTAGGGTAAAGTGGGTGAAGGGTATGCAGAGATGTGCTATTTTTACCACATTTCTGTAAGTCTAAACTTATTTCAGAATTTCAAAGTTAACAAAAGTGAGGTATTACTTTAAGTTTACTAGACACCTGCCTTACATGAGGTAAGGGCTTTTGTTTTAGTTTGACCTCTGTAATGGTTTATGGCTGCTAGTTCAAAAATTTTGCAAGAAAAATGGGAAGCATGTGAGTCTGCATTCTAAACAGCACCTTCAGTTAACAGCAGGCATTAGAAATTCCCATAACTGTAGTGACTACAAAACGAATTGGAATAATAATGAGAAATTGAGATAAAAGGGCTAAAATTTTTGGCGTCACAGTTTTCTAATATTTTCCTGGCTCCAGGGCTGAGTTGAAAGGCTTTTATATTTGTCTCGGTAACATGTGTTATCTTCTGATATTACTCAGCAGACAGGCATGAGTAAGCTGGCCCATCTGGTCCCACTTGCAGAATTATTACATTGGAACTCTATGTTGTGAACTGCAAGGAAAAAATAATGGTGGCTGCTGTTTTGTGACTGATAAGGAAGAAAGTGAACAAAGCAGCTTGTAAGTGGAGGTTATGAAATAAGTGCATGTGTATTTGTGTATATTATAAAATCTTCTTATGCTATCCTGTTGAGTTTTGATCAGGTAAAAATCACACAAATGCATAATTAGTGCTGTGTAAAGATTATTTGAAAGGGCTTGTAAGAGATAATTGTGGCAAAGCACAATAGAGCTTAACATACAATCTAATGGACGGCATAAAACTCACATTCATCTCAGTTCTGCATCATAAATGGTTTCAGGGTCAAATTCTGTACCTTGTACTGATAAGGAACAGCTGTTTTTTTGTTTTTTGGTTTTTTTTTTGAGACAGGGTCTCGCTTTGTTCCCCAGGCTAGAGTGAGTGGTGTGGCTTCAGCCTAGCTCACAGCAACCTCAAACTCCTGGGCTCAAGCAGTCCTGCTGCCTCAGCCTCCCGAGTGGCTGGGACTACAGGCATGTGCCACCGTGCCCGGCTAATTTTTTCTATATATATTAGTTTGCCAATTAATTTCTTTCTATTTATAGTAGAGACGGGGTCTTGCTCTTGCTCAGGCTGGTTTTGAACTCCTGACCTCGAGCAATCCGGCCGCCTCGGCCTCCCAGAGTGCTAGAATTACAGGCGTGAGCCACCGCGCCCGGCCTTGAACAACTATTGTAGAAGCTAAGAGCTCTGGACTCTGCTAGGCAAGAACACTGGTTCCGTCACCAGTGTCAACAGTGGTAAGTTTGTTGCGTGGAAGCAGCCAGGCTTAGGAAAGACTTGTGCAGAGGCGAGAGTACACTCCCAAGAAAGGTTGTGGGCAGGCTCAAAGAGAACAACTGCACCAAACCCTAAACGGCTTTTATTTGTAGAAGTCAAAGAGGGCTGGGTAGTCAGTGTTCATTCTGTTCTTACTCATTCTGTTCTTACTCTGAACTCAGTTCCCCTGTTTTTCCTACAATGGGGTTGTCAAAAACCACAATGTTAACTTATTACCATTGTGATATAACGGGGGAAAGGTCACTTTGTACCTGTGCAATGCTGGGAAGTTAAGGGCTCTCTTCTCCTCAGGTCTGTTCATTCAAGGGCTGTTTGTTCGAGCCAGTTGACTACCTTTTCTGGTCCCTCCTCCCTTGCTCGTACCTAACTGACTGGCTATTCTAACAGTCCTAGTCTTGCCTTTTGCTGTTAAGTAGCTAGGGGACCTTCAATATTTGTAAATGCTTTAACATTTAACCTCTCTAGACTCCTATTTCCTTTTCTGCAATTAGGAGGATATCGAACCCAGTCAGATTTTATGGACCAGTAAATTTTGTATAAAAAATAATTTGGGAGACTTACGGTAAGCCCAAACTTTCATTTTTCCAAGTTAGAAAGCTATCCTATGAATACAAGGCTATCAAAACTAATTGGGAATGTATGTGTTATATTTCAATGGAGAGCTTTAAAAAAACAAAACTAACTGGTAGTCAGGCGTGGTGGTATGTGCCTGTAGTCCCAGCTTTTCAGGAGATTGAAGCAGGAGGATCACTTGAGCCTAGGAATTTTTGAGGTTGCAGTGAGTTATGATGATGCCACTGCACACTAGATTGGGGAACAGAGTGAGACCCTGTCTCAAAAACAAAACAAAACATAACTAATTGGGGTAATACTGAAAAACAGAGATAGACTACAATTATCAAAAAAAAAAAAAAAAAAAGACCAAACTACCATTTATAATCACCATCTTTTTTTTTTTTAATCACCATCTTTTTTTAAAAGAAAAAAATATTTTAATACCATGAAAGTGGAAAAATTTAATCTCAGAATAAAGAACAATCCTTTATACTGAATTCATGTAGCTTTTTAAAGAAACACGATAGCAAATTATACAAATGTATCTCAGTTTTCTGTGGACCAGTGAAAATTTTATAATGAACTAATTATTGAGAACCAATAATTGATCTTTAAGACCACTTCTAGCTCTTACATCCTGTGATTTCACGAGGCTCCTTATATAACATTTAACTGTTATTTCCACCACCCTTCAAATTTGTTAGAGCCTCTCTCATGGAAGTAAGTTGTAACAACTTCAGAGCTCATGAATAATTTATACCTACCTAAAGGTATAAATCCATCCATAGTCCTGTGTGTTATACTTGTTTTGACATTCAAACAGAAATTATAGCATTTTTTTCTTCCTCTTTTCTTAGAAGTGCTTAAGAAGCTAATTGTGTGATTCCTAATTGTGTGTTTGAAACTTCCTCCAAAAATGGGTGGTACCTGCTACTCTGCACTTCAGTGATATAAGAATCCACATGTCTGGCCCACTTTTAGCCAAGAGCAAATCTCCAGGAGCCCAGATTTCATCTGACTCATTTTTTTCCTTTTTTAAAATGGAGACAAGGTCTCACTATGTTACCCAGGTTGGTCTTGAACTCCTTGGCTCAAGTGATCCTCCCACCTGGGCTCCCAAGTGCTAGGATTACAGGCGTGAGCCACCATGCCTGGCCTCATCTGATTCTTAACATTGATCAAAAAAGCCCATGGGCAAGTAGCTTAATTCTGAGATGAGTCAAAGGGCCTGCCTTTTGTTAGATCATTCAGAAATGCCTTCTCTGTGCTGCTGGGGTCTCTAGGAGTTGGCTGTCTAAGTGGAGGAGTCAGTAAGAATTTTATCCATTAACCTAGAAAAATGTCAGGATGGACATAACTAGGAGACTTGGCATAGAGGGGAAACATCGCTGAGGGGGGGCCCAGATAGAGGAAGTGAGAGGTAAATGAAACCTGGCAGGGCAAGTGTAAATTTGCTAGGCAGTGAGGAGGAGAAAGGTGTTCTAGATAAAGCAAGCCTGGGCCATGCAGGGAGCAGCAGGACTAGCCCCAGGGAAATGTTGTGCTTCTGAAGGAAAGTGTTTGGGGCATGTTTTTGGTGGCAGAAAATGGATGGGCCTAGAGAAGTTGGCTGGGGCCATGTCAGATCTGCACTGGGCTCTGTGTGACTGCAATGCCTGGGGTGACGCCAGATGACCCTAGGCTGGCCTGGAGTTCAAGGTGAATCGACACAGAACAGATTCACAGGTATACCTGAGTCCAGTTTCCAACTTCCGGTTATTCAGCCAGAGCTGGACTGAACCACAAGGCCACTTCTCTGAGATATGCTACAAGCACCCGTTAGACCAGCCACACTCCATTAAGACTTCTGAGAATGGACATGCACTGTCTAGAGACTGGTGTGTTGAGAAAAAGAAGATACTGATTATCTGTGAGATAGGGTGAAGGTTTATGATAATAATAGTTAGTGTTTTCAGGGAGGACGTGATAAATCATCCATACTGTAACCCTGTAAAGTAGATTCTGTTCATTTTTCTTATTTAACAGATGAGAAAACTATATAGAATAAAAAGTTTAAGTGACTTACTGAGGATCACCCCATTAACAAGTGGCGGAAAGCTAGGATTCACACCTAGGTGCTCTGGTATTAGAATTCAGGCATTTAACTTGACCTGTACTCTACAGACCTTAAACCGTGTGCTTAGGTGTCTGGGAGATTTAGGGTAGGGGAAGAGTGATGGAAAGGAGAGAGCAAAGAAAAAAACTAAATTTCTTAACTGTATGATAGCCAAGATCACCATGTAGTCAAGAAATGAGAAGTAAGCCAAAAGCAAAAAACATAGAAGAAACTTAAAAAAAAATTTTTTTTAATATGAACAGGTGGGAGGTTGTGAGGAGAGGCTCAGTTTCCTTATTTTTTTGGTGTGTTGAGACAGAGTCTCACTCTGCCCTGGATAGAGTACAGTGGCATCATTGTAGCTCACTGCAGCCTCCAACCCCTGTGCCTAAGCAATCCTTCTGCCTCAGCCTGCCAATAGCTGGGACTATAGGCACTCGCTGCAACAACTGGCTGGGTTTTTATTTTTCCCTTTTTTTTTTTGGTAGAGACGGGGTCTTGCTCTTGCTCAGACTGGTCTTGAACTCCTGAACTCAAGCAATCCTCCCACTTCGCCCTCCCAGAGTGCATGAGCCACTGTCCCCAGCCAAAGAATAAACATTTGACAGGCCTTTTTTTTTTTTTTTTTTTTTTTTTTTTGCTAGTTGTCAGTTCCCATTTCTTTTGTCAGCTTTTGTTCAGAGAACTTCACTGCTTCTGTTACTGTTCTCCTCCCTGTTTCTTCTGTTCAATTTACTGCTACTATTCTGCAAAGAAAACAAAATCAAGTTTGTTCAAATGACATGTAAGAAAGCAAGAGAAAGAAGACAGAGGAAGGAGGGAAAGAAGGAAGGAAGTGAGGGAGAGAAGGGGGAAGGAGGAGGTTTTCTGACATTAAAGAGCATGAATTTAAGTGTCTGTTGTTGATAGCCTGACAAGGAAGGGAAAGTAACCTCAGAGGTATTGCTGTCTTGCAATACACAGTGTTTGATGACATAACCCCGTCTTGCTCGTTCTTGGTTTTCTCATCTGCAAAATCTTATGGTGACCAAGTTATGTTGAAAAGTTCACTTTCCTTAAGTATATACGTTGAATGAACTTATTACCTAGCATGCCCCTGGATAAGTGAGGCACACCCATAAGTGGGTGATCTCTGTTGGAGAGGATAGAAAAATCACCTTGGATAGAAAATTCACATAGTAAAAGAAAAGCTTAACTTGCTGGGGTAGAGTTCAGTTATCTGAGCAGCCACTTAGGATGGGCGTGCATCACTTATCCAGGGGGATGCTGGGTAATAAGTTCATTCTATCACAGCCCCTTCTGCTCCCTCTGCCTTTCCCTGGGGCTGCTGCTTGGTTGAGGTGATGCCCCCAGAAGTCAGCAGTAGAAAACTACTCTGCTAACAGCTTTGATCTTCTTGCATATCAATGGCTTTTACTCCATAAATCAGTTATTTTGCTCACCATCCTGGTCGTCTGCTTTCCACTTCAATTCCTTGTTTATGTGTTTGTTTGCTTTTTAAATCTCTCTTCCTGGGATCATAAAAATTCTCATTAATTTTACTTGGAGCTCCTGGAGAGAAAAGTCTCTATTATCATCATTGTAGCAGAAAAGAAACCAAACACCAAGAACTGTTTAAATGTACCCTGTGTCACAAGAAGAGATAACTCAAACCACATCTGAAAAAGAAAACAGCTGATGCAGGAAAGTTTGTGATGGATTTCGGGAAGCTCAGGGCAACATTTTAACCATGAAGCCTTTTATCTGATCATCTTCATTCCTTGAATTCTGTGTGGGTTTGTGGCAGATGCTCTATCTGACAAATTACAGTTTCTATGGCGTCATTTGATCAGTCTCCCCATTGACTTTGAGCCAAGCAGGGTTGCTTCTAAGTTTGTATCTTTCTGTGACACAAAGAAGGTTTAATAGGCTATTAATTTATACTTATACTTGTTTTTCAACTCCTTATTTTTTGTTTGCTCTTCATAAAAGCTGTAACCTGAGCTATTCTTGAAGGAAATGTTGATGTATATCTAAACTTTGGGGGTGTTTTGCACCCTGGTGAGAGATATCTCAGGTAATGGGAAAAGCCATCATCATGACAATGTAGCACCTTTTATAGTAACTGTAATACTTGTGGCCATGGCATTCAGTAAAAGGAGTCCCCTACAGGTGTTTGGGAGGGTCTGAAATCCTATCCTTTGTTTTGTTTGTTACCTGCTTACAGATTGGGAGTTGTCACAGAGAAAGGAAAGAGATACAGTCACAGGGAGCCAGAGCAAACACAAATGATGAAATGCCCTTGTGTCTTAAATGTAGGACCCCCATTTAGACCTCTACCCCAGGCAGAGACCCACAAACCTCTGACAGCCTTGAGTACCTGTTTTGCTCCTGCCTTTCTTCCTGTTGACAATTTTTGGGGAGCATGTAAAAGGTCTTCGGCTTTTTCAGCCAGATAACATTGTATTCTGTTGTGTCTTCATTCTCCCCCTGTCTCTGCTCTCCTAAATATTAAAAGGCTATCCTTTCCCCAAAGGCCAGTGGAAAAACCTCAGCCAGGGTGGGACATCAGATCCTTCAAAGGCACCGTTCAAGTAATTTGAATTCCACCCCATTTTTCCCCGTTGGAAATTTCTGCCATCTTGTCGGCCCTGGAGGATTCCTGATGCAGGCAGATAATATCCCTTGTGTGTTGTTAGTCTGCTTCTGGGATCTTTGCTCTTCTGCCGAAGAGCAAAAAAACAACAGAAAAGAAAAATATTTTGAACAAATAATGGAATTCATCACCTAACTTCTAAAGCTACTCCTCTGAATGAAATTCCAGGCACTTTCGAGGCAGCAGTGGGGCATTGAGTACATGGTCCTTGCTCACAGGTGCTTCTAACCTGTCCCATGGCAGGAGGCACCAATAGAAGGCCTGTTCAAGGCTGAGAGCTCATTTTACCCATAGACCAGAAGCAAAGTTTGCAGCTAAGCTGTCAAGCTGGGTTTGCATGTTGGCAGTTAGTTTAGCTTTGCTTCTTCAGAGCAATTGTTTTCAGTCACTTAAAAAAAACACCACCCATAAAGCATGTGCTCCTACATAGGATGGGTGTACACTCTGATGTTGGGGCATCTTAAGGTCCCCTTGAGTGTGTCTGTTGTGTTTAGTTAGTCAGTTTGAGACAGGGTCTCAGTCTGTTACTTGGACTGGAGTGCAGTGGCATGGCCACAGCTCACTGCAACATCCAACTTCTGGGCTCAAGTGATCCTCCTGCGTCAGCCTTCCGAGTAGCTGGGACTATAGACGCATGCCACCATGCCTGGCTAATTTTGCTCATTTTTGTAGAGGTAGGGTCTCACTATGTTACCCACGCTGGTTTCAAACTCCTGGCCTCAATGGATTCTCCTGCCTCAGTCTCCCATAAGTGTTGCAATTACAAGCATGAGCCACTGCACCCAGTCTGTTGTATTTACTATTGTCAGGGCTGTTCTCCCTGTAGTTCCCAGAAGTAAAACTCCTAGAAGCTGTTTACCAGAAGGGACATCCAGAGATAAAGAACACTCCAGTGCCAGATGCCTGTGCTACCATGCAGGCATTTATTTATTTATTTATTTATTGCTTTTTAAATTTTTAATTGACACATAATAATTGTTCATATTTATAGGTTAGAGTGTGATATTTTGACACATATATATAATATGTAGTGATCAAATCAGGGCAATTAGCATATCCATCACCTCAAACATTTATCAATTCTTTGTGTTGGGAACATTCAAAAATCTGCTCTCCCTATTTGTAAATATAAAAGTAAATTGTTGTTAATTATAGTCACCCTATAGTGCTATATGGAACATTAGCAAGTATTCTTGAATATCCTTCCCTCCCTCTCCCTCCCCACCTCTAGCTCCCTTTTCTCCACATCCTCACCAGCATTTGTTATTTTTGATAGTAGCCATTCTAAGTAGGGTGAGATGATATCTCATTGTGGTTTTGGTTTGCATTTCTCTGATGATTAGTGATATTGATGCATTTTTTCACACACTTATTGTCCATTTTTTATGTCTTCTTTTGAAAAGTGTCTCTTCAGCTCATTTGCCCATTTATTTATTTATTTTTTTTGATAGAGTCTCGCTCTGTTGCCCAGGCTAGAGTGCCATGGCATCAGTGCCCATTGTTTAATCAGATTATTTGGCTGTTTGCTATTGTGTTGAATTCCTTATATATTCTGGGTATTAATCCCTTGTTGGACGAATAGTTTACAAATATATTATCCCATTCTTCAGATTGTCTCTTCACTCTGTTGATTGTTTTCCTGTGCTGTGCGAAAGCTTTTTAATTTGATATAATCCCATTTGTCTATTTTTGTTTTTGTTGCCTTTGCTTTTAAGGTCTTCTCCATAAAATCTCCGCCTAGACCAATGTCCTAACACATTTCCCCTGTGTTTTCTTCTAGTAGTTTCATAGTTTCGGGTCTTACAGTTTAAATTTTAAATCCATTTTGAGCTGGGAGTCTAGTTTCATTTTTCTGTTTATGGATGTCCAGTTTTCTTTTTTTTTTTTTTTGAGACAGAGTCTCACTTTATTGCCCAGGCTAGAGTGAGTGCCATGGCGTCAGCCTAGCTCACAGCAACCTCAAACTCCTGGGCTCAAGCAATCCTGCTGCCTCAGCCTCCCAAGTAGCTGGGACTACAGGCATGTGCCACCATGCCCGGCTAATTTTTTTTTTCCTATATATATTAGTTGGCCAATTAATTTCTTTCTATTTATAGTAGAGATGGGGTCTCGCTCTTACTGAGGCTGGTCTCGAACTCCTGAGCTCAAAGGATCCGCCCACCTCGGCCTCCCAGAGAGCTAGGATTACAGGCTTGAGCCACCGCGCCCGGCCGGATGTCCAGTTTTCTAACCACCATTTATTGAAGAGACTGCCCCTTCCCCAGTAAATGTTCTTTTTTTTTTTTTTTTTTTTTTGAGACAGAGTCTCACTCTGTTGCCCAGGCTAGACTGCCATGGCATCAGCCTAGCTCACAGCAACCTCAGACTCCTGGGCTCAAGCTGTCCTCCTGCCTCAGCCTCCTGAGTAGCTGAGACTACAGGCATGTGCCACCATGCCTGGTTAATTGTTGTGTTTTTTTTATAGAGATGGGGTCTTGCTTTTGCTCAGGCTGGTCTCAAACTCTTGGCCTTAAGCAATCTTCCCACCTCAGCCTTCCAAAGTGCTAGGATTACAGGCATGAGCCACCATGCCCAGCTTTGTTTCAAGAAATTTTTAAATTTTTTAAATTTTCCTCCTTATTTCTTCATTGATCCATTGGTTGTTCAGGAGCATGTTGTTTACTTTCCATGTATTTGTATAATTTCAAATGTTCTTGTTATTGAGTTCTAGTTTTATTCCATTGTGATCAGAAAAGATACTTGATATGATTTCAGTTCTTTTAAATTTGTTGAGACTTGTTTTGTGGCCTAACATATGGTGTGTCGTAGAGAATGTTCCATGTGCTGATGAAAAGAATGTGTTTTCTGCAGCTGTTGGATAAAATGTTCTGTCAATGTCTGTTAGGTCCATTTGGTCTAAAGTGCAGCTTAAATTCAATGTTTCATTGTTTATATTCTATCTAGATGATATATTCAATGCTAAGAGTAGGATTTTGAAATCTCCCCACATTATTGTATTCAAGTCTATCTCTCCCTTTAGATCTAATGTGGCCGGGCGCAGTGGCTCACTCCTGTAATCCTAGCACTCTGGGAGGCCGAAGCGGAAGGATCATTTGAGCTCAGGAGTTTGAGACCAGCCTGAGCAAGAGCGAGACCCTGTCTCTACTAAAAAAAAAATAGAAATTAGCTGGACAACTTAAAATATATAGAAAAAATTAGCCGGGCTTGGTGGCACGTGCCTGTAGTCCCAGCTACCTGGGAGGCTGAGGCAGGAGGATTGCCTGAGCCCAGGAGTCTGAGGTTGCTGTGAGCTAGGCTGATGCCACTGCACTCTAGCCTGGGCAACAGAGTGAGGCTCTGTCTCAAAAAAGAAAAAAAAAAGAAAAGAAAAAAAGATGTAATAAAATTTACTTTATATCTTTATATATTTGGGTGCTTCAGTGTTAGATGCACATGTATTTATAATTGTTATATCTTCTTGCTGAATGAATCCCTTTATTATTATATAATGACCTTCTTTGTTCTTTTTACAGCTTTTGACTTAAAATCTGATTTATCTGATATAAATTTAAGCTACTCCTGCTTGCTTTTTGTTTCTGTTGCATGGAATATCTTTTTCTATGCCTTCACTTTCAGTCTATATGTCTTTATAGGTGAAGTGAGTTTCTTGTAGGCAGCATATAGTTGGTGTTGTTGGGGTTTTTTTGTCCCCCCCTAACCCCATGGTCTTGTCTTTTTATCCATTCAGCTAATCTATACCTTTTAAGTGGGGAATTTAATCCATTATAGTCAAGATAATTATTGAAAGGTGAGGACTTACTCCTGTCATTTTGTTAATTATTTTGTGGTTGTTTTATATATCCTTTGTTCCTTTCTTCTCTTACTGTTTATCATTGTGGATGGGTGGTTTTCTGTAGTGATAAAGTTTGATTCTTTTCTCTTTTGTGTATCTCCTTTACTAGTAAGTTTATACTCTTTTGTGTATTCGTGATTGTGGTTATTGTCTTTTTGTTTCCAAATGTGGGACACCCTTGAGCATTTCTTGTAATGCCAGTCTAGTGGTGATAAATTGCTTCAGTTTTGCTTTTCTGGGACATATCAGGCATTTAGCTTCAGGACCTGATTCTAGTGCCCTGCCCTGTAGCAACAAGAGGAGACAAGTCCCTGGTGCCCTGCTCAAGTATTAAGCCAGCTAGATGTCAGCAGGCGCAAAAATCCAATCCTTTTGTTTCTCTAGGGATTAATTCATTCCCAGAGTTGTAAACATTGCATTTCACCCTTTCACCTTACAGAACTGTGACATTAGGAGGCGGCTGGGCAGCCTGCCGAGGAAGACATTATGATGTACACAACACAGTACAGTGCTGAGGAAGTGTCTTTAAAGGCATTTACAGCAGCACATAGCTTTTTTTTTTCCTTTTAATTTTGCTGCTCTTTATTTTTAGTAGTAGATAAGGAATTAAGAAAGCAAAAACGAATGCTTTGACTAGAGCCTTTGCCTCTTAAAGTAACATTAGTAACATCCACTCTTCTTCTTTTTTTTTTTTTTTAAATTTACCCAATCTTTTCTGTCCCCCGGCCCATCTGTGTTCACTTGCCGTTCTTGCTGCTCTCAGGTTTTTAAAATCTCATTCTAAAATTACATGAAAGCAACCCCATTTTGACAAAATTAGAATTCTGGTAGGAAAGTCTTACCATGAGGCTGTGGAGAGAGGCCCAGCAAGTCTTTTGTATTTTATTTCAGCCTCTCGCTGTTCAACCTGCAATTCAGTAGATGATATAATTACTTCCCCAGGGCAGTCTGTATCTCTGCCCTAGAGGAATAATAAAATCCAAAGTAGTCTGTTGGTTGAAAGATGTTGCAAATGAAGACTGTTTTGATCTTCATGTATTAGCATTTGGGTTTTAATCTTTCTCGAGCTACTGACAAAAAATTCCTTTAAACTTATAATTCTAAAATATTGGACCTAATATTTGTTTCAGGCATCCATCAATATCCTTGCTCTTTCCTTTCCATCCTCCCCTCCATATCATTAGTCATCAGATCCTACTGATTTTTAACTCCTAAGTGTCTCTCCAGTCTGTCTCCTCAGTATGTATTATTGATTATATGACTCAGTCTCCATCGTCATTGTCCCACTTCACACTATCTTTTCTCATCTATATCAGTGCCCAGCTTATATTAATATTACGAGCTGCATAAATGGGGATCAGCCAATGAATAATTCATGGTCTGGGCAATCGCTCTTTAACTGAAAAAAATTCTCTTAAGATCTATCTTCCAGGCCGGGCAGGGTGGCTCACACCTGTAATCTTAGTACTCTGAGAGGCCGAGGTGGTCGGATTGCTCGAGGTCAGGAGTTCGAAACCAGCCTGAGCAAGAGTGAGACGCTGTCTCTACTATAAATAATAGAAAGAAACTAATTGGCCAACTAATATATATGGAAATAATTAGCCGGGCATGGTGGCGCATGCCTATAGTCCCAGCTATTCGGGAGGCTGAGGCAGCAGGATTGCTTGAGCCCAGGAGTTTGAGGTTGCTGTGAGCTAGGCTGACGCCACTGCACTCACTCTAGTCTGGGCAATGAAGCGAGACTGACTCTGTCTCAAAAAAAAATAAAAGATCTATCTTCCAGGGCCAGGTGTAGTGGATCACACCTATAATCTTAGCACTGTGGGAGGTCAAGGTGGGAGGATTGCTAGTGTTCAGGAGTTCAAGACAAGCCTGAGCAAGAGTAAACCCTATATCTACTAAAAATAGAAAGAGTAGCTTAGCGTCATGGTGCACAGCACTTATAATTCCAGCTACTCAGGAGGCTGAGGGAGGAGAATCGCTTGAGCCCAGGAATTTGAGGTTGCAGTGAGCTACTATGATGCCACTGCACTCTACCCAGGGTGACAGAGCAAAACTTTGTCTAAAAAAACAAAAGACAATCTTCCGTGTAGTTACTAAAGGTATCTCTCTAAAATGCAGATCTTACTTTGATAATCTCTAGCTTAAAAACCTTTTAGGTGAAAAAAAAAAAAAAGAAACCTTTTAGGTGGCTCCCAGGCCAGATACCAGCTGCCTCCCCAGGCTCATCTCTCCCTGTGCCTCACTCACCCCTACGCTGCTTCTGTACATCCCACCCCTGCCCCTAGCCTACAAGGACCACCCAGCCCTGCCTTCTTTGCTGCATACACCCCTACTCTTTCTTCAAGACTCATACTCTCTCCTTGGAAATTCCCTCCTCCCCTCCACTTCCTGGAAACAGTAGATTCATTCTTGCTTGCGTTTTTTGTAATGGCATAAGGTGTTTAGAGCTCCTGACATGCAGGGGCTCCCCTATCTGCCCCTCCGTGAGCCTTCCTCAAACGATCTATCAGGATTTAGTTGCAGATCCAAAGTAGGGAGCTGCAGAGGAGCTTCAGGCTTGAGGTCTCTTTGGGTTGAAGCTGAAAAACTCAGCTATGCTAAACACAAAAATGCAACCAAGTGGTAGCCAATCTGTACATCCTAGGAATAGCTGCTCCTTCCTTTCCCCCACAGCCAGTCTCTCACCACTCTTCCCCTTCTTTACATTTGTGATGGCTATTTTAATAGTCCAAGCAAGAGATAAGACCCAAACTAAGGGCCGGGTGGGAAGAGGTCGTTTTTTAATACTTAGGAGGCCTAAATTGAGTGTGGTAGTTGAGGAAGCAGGAAGGCTGTCCGATGGCTCCTGGGCGTCTAGGGCAGCTTCTAGGGCTGGAGATTGGCAGTCAGTGGTGAACAGGGGAGGAGGAGGAGCTGGCATGGGAGTGGGGAGCTGGGAGGACTGTGTATTTGGTCTTGGAAATATTTGAGGTTAAGGTGCCTATGAGGCATCCAGGTGGAGATGTCCAGCAAGCAGGTGGACCCATGAGTATAATGTTAGGACAGAAATGAGAGCTGAGATATAAATCAGTGTGTACTTTATAGATTAAGCCACGTAGATTTTTGGGAGGAAACATAGATTGAGGAGAGCCATGATCTGAGAACTGGGCCTAGGGGGACCCTAGGAAACAGCTACCAGTATTTAAAGTGCAAGAAAGGCCCACAATAAAGGTGGCAAGGGAAATGGCCAGGGTTAGAAGGGAGAGTCAGGAGTAAATGCCAATGACTGTTCCCAGCTAAGGCAATTCTCTTGAGTACAGAGCCCTGGGCCCCACCCCAGAGATTCAGCTGCATTTGCTTGAGCACAGACGGCCGCGGGACTCTGTCTAGTATCCTAAAAGCTCCTAAGTGAGCCAGTGGAACAGACTGGTGTGGAAACCGCTTTCAACAAGCTGTGAGAGGGAGAGAAGGCGCCTCCACAAGGGGGGGATACGGGGTCAAGTAGGAGGCTTTTTTAGAGGGAGAGGAGCTGATTTAGGACAAATAAATTAGTTGTCAGAGGGTGTTGAGAATCCAGTTGGAGATTGAGCCCATAAGCTTGTGGTGGCCTCGGTGGTGCTTCTGTGGGTTTTCTGCAGTTTCTCTCAGCAGCGTGGAGTCGGGAGCAGAGAAGACCAATTGTGGGATGATCCAAAGTTGGGGTTTTGTCAGATAAGAGGGGCAGGAGGACAGGGTGTAAGGTGTTCAATGAGGGTCACTAACCAAGTGGGCAGGGCCTAGACAGTGGGCCCCAGGTAGGCCGAGGCTGCACAGCAGGGGGCCCTGAAGATAGGGGACTCTGGGGTACCGGGGCCTGGCAGCCTCAGGAGGGAGCTGGTGTCTCAGGAATACCCCTGTGTTGGTGCGTGAGAGCAGGAAGGCTCGAAGGCTGCAGATAGACAGTGGGTGACTGAAAGGCAAACTTTCCACCGGACAGCAAATGCCCGGATGCCATGGCCATAGGGATCTGAGATGAAAAAGTACCCCATGATGAGAATGCCTCCGGTTGGTCCTTTTCACCTGAAAACGACCTGTGGCTTGGTTTAGGATTTTATGCTTTGAATGTCATGTGATATCCAGAAGCAATCCCCTCCCCCGTTGCAAGTCAAAGTAAAATCAGAAAATGCTCAGTGGAAAGAAAAAAAAAACACACACCAGCACTAGAATAAAGCCACAAATCCAAAGCACTGGCAGAGGAAAGGGGAAAAAACCACAGCAGAGACAAGCTTTGAAGTTGTGTGATCTATGAAAATTTATAGAAATGTTACTTTACAAAAAAATTCCCAAGGTGCTTTACTTGCCAACCACTGGAATGAAGTAAAAATTCCCACCCAGGGTGTTAACTTTTAATTATCATTCTCTTTATGTTGTTTCCTAAAATAATAACAGGCATTCTAGAGATGATTTACCAAGATGGCTTAATTAGGTGTCAGATGAGTACCTGTGCCCACAGGCCTCCTTATGCAAATGTGACTGTTCTGAACCCGACTGGAGAAAGCAGCAGACATAATTGGAGCAGCTGGGCTGGAAGCACAGCTGGGCTGTCCCCATGGAGACCAGACTCCAGGCTGCTGCGTGCTGCTGTTCCTGTTGCCCCAGCTTCCTCCCCACGCTTGCTCGCTTGCTCTTGCTCGCTTTTCAGGGATGGGTGCGGCAGCCCATCTGAGCCTGGGTCTCCCTCACATGATCCCCAGCACATGCTTTTCCGCTTTAATGGTGCACACAGATCACCTGGGAACTCGTTAAAATGCAGGTTCAGACTCATTGGTCTGTTGTGGATCTTCTGGGTCTACTGTGTCTAACACCCCCACCCCTAGACATGCCTGTGTTCATGGTCCTTTGAATAGCTTTGAGTAGCTGTTAAACAGACTTTAAATAGCTCCAGCTAGCCTCAAGTGACCTTCTGTTGCTTTTTTGCTTTTTAGCACCTATTTCTTCCCTCAGGCTTCCCTCCCCAACACTACCCTGTGTCCTCATGGTCCACTCTTAGCTACCTTTATTTCCCTCCTCCCTCCAACACTTGGGACGCTGGGCCTCTCTCATCCAGAACCATTCCCTGTAGGCCATTCTGCAAAGAGCTACTCTCAGCCGATGGCCTCCCTAGATAAGACAAGCTAACATTTTGATTTAGAAAAAGAAAGAGAAGAGAAATAGCCAAGATATACACAGTGTGACCCCAAAGGGAACAACCAGCTTCATTATTTTTGTCACATGGGCCAGTGGACCTACAATCCTGAAATGTCATGGTTGGAAAGGACCTTGTCTTCTCCAGCTACCACCTGCCTGGCCAGTACTTGCATCCCAGATCTCTGGGCACTGCCAGCACTCGGATGCGCACTGTCCATCCTGGGTCAGCGTGTCAGAAGGGCCTTCCACACATTGAGCCGAAACCTGTTTACCTAGAGCTGACCCGCATTCCTCCCGCATCTGGGCCTTGATCCCTGCAGAGCAAGCAGCTGTCATGTCCACTCGGAGCCTTTCCTTCAGGCAAAACATGCCAGGCCCTTTGGCTATTCTTTTTTCTTGTCTTTTCTTTTTCTTTTTCTTTTTTTTTTTTTTGAGACAGAGTCTCACTTTGTTGCCCAGGCTAGAGTAAGTGCCATGGTGTCAGTCTAGCTCATAGCAACCTCAAACTCCTGGGCTCAAGCAATCCTGTTGCCTTGGCCTTTCGAGTAGCTGGGACTACAGGCATGCGCCACCGTGCCCGGCTGATTTTTTCTATATATATTAATTGGCCAATTAATTTCTTTTTATTTATAGTAGAGACAGGGTTTCGCTTTTGCTCAGGTTGGTTTCAAACTCCTGACCTCGAGCAATCCGCCCGCCTCGGCCTCCCAGAGTGCTAGGATTACAGGCATGAGCCACCATGCCGGGCCCCTTTGGCTATTCTTCTTATGCTGTGGTCTGGCCATTCTGGTCATTTCCCTCTGATCTTTTTTTTGAGACAGAGTCTCACTTTGTTGCCCAGGCTAGAGTGAGTGCCGTGGCGTCAGCCTAGCTCACAACAACCTCAAACTCCTGGGCTCAAGCAATCCTGCTGCCTCAGCCTCCCAAGTAGCTGGGACTACAGGCATGCGACACCATGCCCGGCTAATTTTTTCTATATATATTAGTTGGCCACTTAATTTCTTTCTATTTATAGTAGAGACGGGGTCTCGCTCTTGCCCAGGCTGGTCTCGAACTCCTGAGCTCAAACGATCCGCCCACCTCGGCC
>VSMD01002932.1:0-30438 GCA_008750895.1 Mirza zaza | reverse complement strand
CCCAGGGTGGCAGAATGTCTCTCATCTCGGCAGAGCCCGGTCCCTCATTAACGTTTTCTGGTGCTAACAGGGCTGTCCTCACTCTTGGCTGTTGACCTGGGGGGTCAGCCCTTTGTCACTCTGAGTACTGCTGCCTTGGGGAGATGGAAACTCGCTTCTTGGTGAAGCTTTGCAAAATCTCCCCGAGTCAGAGCCTTTCTGCCACGGATTGAACAATGAGGCTGAGGGTTGAAGTGGGTGTGGGCTCTCCACCGACTTCCGTGCCAGGGGCGGGAGGATGAACAAATGTCTGATTAAGGAGACCAGGTCAGAAATGAATCCCCAGGGTCAGGCTCTGTCTAAACACGCTCTTAGAAACAGATCTTTATTTCCAACACTGGCGTTTCTTCTGTAGCCTTGACATGAGATTCCAATTCATCTGAATTTAGTACATTTTGAAGATTTTTTTTCCCCAATAGCAACCATGTGAAGGAATGGATTGACCTTTAATTTATAATCCTTGTGTCACACAGTTTAGCAGAGCTTAACCTATGTCAGTCGTGGGTCAAAACTGTCTGCTTTGCTTTAGAAAAGGCAGGTCATGCTTTCAGTGTTAGCTTGAAAAAAATAAAAGGAACTTAGTGGGAGGATAGGTTTCTATTACAAAAGGCAGAAGAGGGCCAAACAGAGAAGGGAGAGCTGTCCAGAAAGAAGAAGGAAACGGAGATGTGCATGAAGTTCTGAAAAATGAGGAAGAAGTTGGTTAGGTAAAGTTTGTGGCAGTCAAACCCAGCCAAAGTGCTAGCAAGGGCTAGGGACAGAGGTGACAAGGCTGATGAGAGAGCCAGAAGCCTCACTGAGAAGAGAGATGGTACTAAATTTTATATTTGGCATTATACAAAATACATTTGTGTTGTTCTAAGCTATTAAATTTGTGGCGATTTGTCATAATAGCAATAAAATCTAATACAAGTGGTATGACGCATTTCGGAAAGTTATAGGGCAATATGCATCAAAAGTCATAAAAATATTTCCAACTTTTTACTCCCCAAACAAGTACCCAAGAAAGGGCTACCTCTAAAATTTATCATAAGGAAATAACCAAAGAAAAAAGTTATATACTTGATATTCATTATAGCTCGCTCTATCTATCTATCTATCTATCTATCTATCTATCTATTAGAGACAAGGTCTCGCTCTGTCACCCAGGTTAGAGTGCAGTGGTGCAATCATAGCTCACTGTAACCTCCAACTTTTGGGCTCAGGTGATCCTCCTGTCTCAGTCTCCTGGGTAGCTGGGACTACAGGTGTATGCCACCGTGCCCAGCTAATTTTTAAAATTTAAAAATTTTTTGTAGAGACAGGGTCTTCCTCTGTTGCCCAGGCTTGTCTTGAACTTCTGGGCTCAAGCAATTCTTCTGCCTTGGCCTCCCAAAGTGCTGGGATTACAGTTAGCATTATTTTAATCCTGCTTCTGCAGAGACTATTATTTACATAGCCAGTTCTTAATGACGAAAGCCAAGTTGAAGTTGTCAAGCATTTCAGAACCAGTGGGGTGAAATGGATCAAACTGATGAATTGGGGCACATTTTTCAGGACTTCTCAACTTAAATCATGAATACCTCCACGTGGGTCTAGAGGCGATCATGAAAAATATCAAAGCGATCATTGAAAATAGTCAAACTTTTTTTTCCTAGGACTTTAAGGACTCTCTGGCTCATTCTGAGGAAGTTCCAGTTTCCTTCCCTAGCCCTGACTGCCCCCCAAGATAGGGCCTTATATTTTAAAACACAAGATATCTTTTGGCCTTCGATCAGCATGAATAATAACTGAAATGATGCATAATTAATTACTCTGCACATCAATATCAATCCCTAATATTGATGGCTTAAATATTGCAGAACCAGTGTTTTTATTTATGTATAGGTATGTGGATATGAGTGTGTGCATGTGTGTGTATTTAGACAACTCAAGCCACTGAATCTTGAGTTCTGGTGTCCGACTTTTGAGAAGGCCAACGAAACCTCCACAAAGTGAAAGAGTTCTTTCAAAACTCACCCTCAAGTCACAGGATTTGGAACGTAATGAAGACAGAAAAGAAAAATCTGGTACATTATATGAGGAGGCTATTTGTGTGGGAGTAGAGAAATGTCCTCACGCCTGCTTATAGCGCTGTAACCGGAGTGTCTGACAGAACCAAGTATTTCCTCTTTTTTTAAATTTCATCCAGTAAATGAAATAAATGAGGGAGCGCTTCTCTCCTACCCTTTCCCCAGCGTCTAAATGGATCACACTAAAATTTGAGAACCATTGCCCTCTTCCTGAAAAAATGATGGACTCTCAAGTTTCGATCCACCAGAGATTTGCACCCAATAGGCCCGAAGTTGAGTGTAGGAATCTGAATTTTTATGAGGCGCGCCAGGACATTTTCTGATTTAGGCGGGTTGTGGACTGCACTGTAGGAAACTCTGCCCTGCTGGAATCCGCAGTCAATTTCAGGCGCGGAATTCCTTGATGAAAACAACGGATGGATCAACCTACACCGTAAATAGGAAGTTGGAGATCTCCCCTTCGCCTCCCCTCCAGGAAGTTGTATGAGTTAATCTATTTCATAAATAAAGACGTGGTTGCGAGTCAGATATTTATTTTCTGCGTGGCATAGAGGAGAGCCCCTTTTCTATCAAGCCTCGCTGTGACACCCGTCGGAATGTGCCCACGGAAAGTGATTGCACGAGGGGAGATTTTTATGATGTGATTTCGACTAACAAAGGGAAGAGAAAAATCCAATTAAACTCCAGGAAGGAATGATGGAGGGTGATCATAACGGAGCCACATTGTTCCAAGCGGGTCCCCCTGCCAGGACAGAGACCTGGGCGGAGCTGACTCCTCGGCAGGCAGCGGGTGGGGTCTGGGGGGAGAGTGTCCAGGAGAAGCAAGTGACTGAGGTAGGAAAAATAGGGAAAAGGGCTACTGTGTTTCAAAGAATACCTGAGAATCAGAAATTTAATTTAAGAGATTCTTTTCTTTTTTTGGGGGACAGAGTCTCACTCTGTTGCCCAGGCTAGAGTGCCGTGGCATCAGCCTAGCTCACAGCAACCTCAAACTCCTGGCCTCAAGCAATCCTTCTGCCTCAGCCTCCTGTGTAACTGGGACTACAGGCATGTGCCACTATGCCTGGCTAATTTTTTCTATATATTTTTAGTTGGCCAATTAATTTCTTTCTATTTTTCGTAGAGACGGGGTCTCGCTCTTGCTCAGGCTGGTTTCGAACTCCTGACCTTGAGTGATTCTTCTGCATCGGCCTCCCAGAGTCCTAGGGTTATAGGTATGAGCCACCGTGCCCAGCCAAGAAATTATTTTAATAGAATACAAACAGTAGATATTCTGCATTTTCAGCCTGGAAAGACAAGGGCTAGAGATGGAGAGTACTGAACTGTTTAAACTGACTGGTAGCAAGAAAATAAGTGGTTGCTGGGTACTCACATAGAGGAACCTGTGGGTAGGGGTGGATTTTTGACTTCTTAAGGAGAGCGATTGACAGTGAGAATGGTGATAGACATGATGAAGAGGGTTAAGATGATAATGACAATTTACACCTGTTGTAACAGGTGCACTTGGCAATGGATGGGGACTTAGTTGGGAGCACTGGATGCTCTGAGGACACATGGCTCCACGTTTGTGCCATGAGAAGAAAGAGCCTCTGGGGACAATAGGCTGTAGGTTGGAGGGCATTGCTGGGGAGCGTACCTGGTGCCTGGAAGGTTGCGCTGGGGCTGGCTGGTACCTCTGGTGGATTCTGGGCAACGACCTCCGGTACCAAGTAAGGATAGGTTTTGGTGTTTCCATCGAGAAGAGTAGGAGTCAGGAAGCTACAGAGCCTGTGGTGGGTGGTGCTTTTGAGACTTTGGAAAGGAGAAGACTTGGGCATACTGTGTTTGCTTCCCAGAAGCTGGATTTGGGGAGCTGCTGTGTGGTCATCGGCGGTTCTGCTGTCTTGGAGGAGAAGGAAAAGCTCAGGTTTGGTGGAAGATGTACTTGAATGTCCAGGCCTGGACTCAACCAGAGTAACAGCTGGTGCCTCTTTAGTACCTTTGATTTGATGTCATTTATTTTTGCAATTATAATAAAAGCACATTTTAAATCAAAGAGGTGGCCAAGTGCAGTGGCTCACATGTATAGTCCCAGAGCTTTGGGAGGCTGAAGTAGGAGGGTCACTTGAGCCCAGGAGTTCGAGCTATGATGATGCCACTGTACCCTAGCCTGGGCAACAGAGCAAGACTCTGTCTCTTAAAAAAATTAAAATAGTATTGGCACATTGCAAAATAACCCACATTATATAAGGGTTTATGATGAAAAGCAATGGCCCCTTCTCCAGCCCTTCTCACCTCTGAATCTTTATCCTTAGAGCCTTTAGCTGATTCTCTCTGCAGCAGCATTTGACATTCAGAGATGCCGATTGCAATGGCATCGATGGTATGGAAACACTGAGGCCCACCCAGTACCCATCAAACACCGGATGCTTTTTCTGGTAGGGGCAGAGAGAACAGGTCTTGGCAAAGCAAGGGCTCTACACTTAATATGAGTTTCTGATTTCTGGGCTTAATAAAAATTTCTTTACTGTGATGGTGGTGACCTACCCAATAATAATAAGAGTAACAATAATAAAACAGCTTGCATTCAAAGAGCACTTAGTAAGAAACAAGAAAACTTGGCCAACTACTTTATAGAGATGAATCTTTACGAGGCCCTAAGGACTTCTAGAACCATATCACATTCTTCATATGAGGAAATTGGGGCACAGAGGGACTAAATGTGTACCCCTGGTCCTTCTGGTAGATCATGGAGGCAGAATTTGAGCTCCAGAATTTTGACTTTGAAGCCCATGCTTTCACCTTCCTTTGGCCACCCTGCCACCAACAAATGGAGAAACTAAAAATCTGGTAAGTCAGGTGACAGACCCATGATCATACAATTAGGGGGTGATAGAGCTCATTCTAGAACCAAGGTCTTCAGACTCCAAATTCTGGGTCCTTTCTGATGTGCTACCTTCTTCCTAATAGCCTAATCTCTGAACCATGTCCTTTGACCCCAAAGAACTTTGGAAGAATCCAAGGAAATTAAAGAATGAAGTTCAGGCTGCTGGCCCCCTCCCTGGCATACTTAAGTAAGCTGCAGAGAAGGCCAGGCCATTTATTTTCGGGAACAGCCTAATAATCACCCAGCAAGTCTGGTTACGGATGTGGTTCATCAGGCCACCTGGATATACTAGTGCAAAAAGCTCACAGTCCGTCTCAGGCTGATGGATTGCCCAAGTTATTAATACGGAAAAGGAGGGAGATTTACTTTCGGTAGTGGAATTAAGGTGCTTCAGTGCACCCTGGACTAGTTGTTTTAAAATAACAGGGGACCGAGTTTCTCTTAGAAAAGGACTTAATTTTTATTGAAAACCTACCACCTTCAAATGGCCGGGAAGTTGAAGAACTATAAAACTGTCAAACAGCCCCATTATTAAAAGCTTTATTTGACAAATCTTCCACTGCTGGGGTAACTCGTGCATTTTCCCTCCTCTCTCACAAGAAATAAAACCACTCACTTATGCAAACTGCTGACAAGGAATGGAAACAAATGGACTTCTAAACACGAACAGAGACACCCCAGCCCCTTCCCGCAGCCTAATGGAAGTTAGAGCCACCCATAAATCTAGGGCCGCTTGGACAGAATCGTGGTTCCACAACTCCTCATCTCTTGCCGGGTTCAGAGCTGAGCAAAATGTCCTTGTTTCTGGAAGGCTCTGTGAGAATGGGAGGGATTTAAGGGCATGAAGAACTGTTTTACTAACACAGTCCTCCTGTATTAGTTTTCTACTGCTGAAAAACAAATGACCACAAACGTAGAGACTTAAAACAATGCACATTTATTAGGTTATGGTTTCGTGGATCAGGGGTCCAGACACAATTTAATTGTTTTTTCTTTTTCTGAGAATCTCATGAGTCCTTGATCAAGACATCAGCCAGGGCTGAGTTTCCATCCGGAGGCTCCACTGGGGAAGGGGCCACTTCCTCATTTCTGTGGTGGTTGGCAACATTCAGTTCCTCGTGACTGTAGCTTAAATTTATTACTGTTCTTGGCCAGAGGCTGCTTTCAGCTCTTGACCCTGCCGTTCCTTGCGGCATGACCGTCTCCAACATTGCTACTTACTTCAACCAGCCAGAGAGAAGGGTCTCTAGTGAGTCTGTTAGCAAGATGAAGTCTTATATGATGTAACATAGTCACGGAAGGGACAGCTCATCACTTTCGCTGTATTCTGTTGGTTAGAAGCAAGTCATGGGTCTTGTCACGCTCAGGAGAGGCGATCACACAAGGGTGTGAATTCCAGCAGGTCTGTCACTATACCTCCCTATCCCACTGCCACAGGTTGATCGAGTCAGGTGTGTTTAGCCTGAGCTGCTGAAAGAGAAAGGAGGGAGGAAGGAAGGAAGGACCGCTAAATATGGGGGTGCTTTGGAAAAATAAGAAAGCAGTAGTCCTGTTTTTTATTTATTTATTTATTTATTTTTGTAGAATGCCGTCAAAGAAGAAAGGAGGTTCTTTTCTTGGCCAAGTCTACTTTTGATTCTACACTGTAGCATATGAGATATATGGTTTAGGTCTCCAAGCCAATCTGGTAGGATTCACTGAGTTCAGGGGTGCTAATGTGCACCTTTAGAACAGAGTGATTATCATTATGATTCCTACATAGTTTTCGTGGGCTGAGAAACTGTGTCTACCAATCCATGTTTTTGAATAATTGGTTTTCCCATGAAACATAGGATTTTTAACCAACAACCACTTTCTGTATGCCCAACCTGCGTATGTTTGATCAGAAGTTCTGATGAGCAATTATTAATGAATTATTAATGGAATGCAGCATCTCCTAAATGTCCAGTGAATTAGCATGGGTGGCTGTTTTTCTTTTCGGGTGTGTGAGTGGGTAGAATGAATTAGGGGGGAGACGGGGAGGAAAGGTAAAGGCATGAATGGAGGGAGGTTCTCAGCCAGCATTCTCACGCATAGCTGATGCAATTTAGGGTTTCTCAATCTTGGCACCGTTAAAATTTGGGCCCAGATCATTCTTGGGTGCAGGAGACAGTCCTGTGTGCTGTAGGTTGTTTAGTGGCTCCCATAGCTTCTACCCACTAAATGCCAGGGGCACCCTCATCCCACCCTTCTCCAGACACTGCCCAGTGTTCCCTGGAGAGGAGAGCAAAACCTCCCCCAGTTGTGAACCACTGATAGCATTCTAGCACAAAATAAAACTACATCGATTTTTTTTTTAGGTGGTTTGAGTTGTTTTACATAGGCCAATATGCAATTCTTTAGACTTTTACAAATGCCAGATATGTTTCATGGAATTCCCTCCTTCTTGCTTTTGTTTGTTTGTTTGAGTTGCACTCTATTGCCCATGCTAGAGTGCAGTGGTGTCATCATAGCTCACTGCAACCTCCAGCTCCTGGGCTCAAGCGATCCTCCTGCCTCAGCCTCCTGAATGTCTGAGACTATAGGCACCCAATACCATGCCCAGCTAATTTTTAAATTTTGAGTAGAGACGAGGTGTCACTCTTGCTGAGGTTGGTCTCAAACTCCTGGCCTCAAGTAATCCTTCCTCCTCGGCCTCCCAGAGTGCTAGGATTATAGGCGTGAGCCACTGCGCCTTCCTTAAATAAATAAGGAAGTAAAGAAGGAACATGGACTTTGAAGCTTTGGAGGTGGATATTCTGGTATAATTCTGGTGCTGCCACTTGCTAGCTCTGTGACTGGTGGCAAATTTTAAAAATTGCTTCTGCTCTGGTCTCCTTATCTGAAAAATGGAGATGATAACTCCATAACAACCCATTTAGCTGTTGTGAGTTCACATAATATATGCAAAATGCTTAGCATGGGGGTCATGTGCAAAAAAAGATGCACCATGTGTTAGTTATTCTTCCTGCCCTTAGTATACTTAGACCTAGGGGCCATTACAGGTTGGCCTTTGTCTTTCTTTACCGCCTCTTGATTTGTGATCTTGTTGGGATGGAGCGATGGAATACAGGAGTCGTACTGTGGGCCCAGCTACCTTGCTCAGGTGGAGACGACTGGGAGGTACTGGGACACAGGGCAGGTCAGCTTCAAGGGGGGAGTAGGCATGGTTAGGGGGTGGTCACAGCAGACATTTGGATGCCCTCTATCATTGGGTGTATTTCTCTGGGATTACATTTCTAAGATCTCTTTCCTTTCCTCCTATGACATCTTGCTTTCCGCTGGCTGCACACTAGTTCTTATGGTCCCTTTGATAGTGGATGTTTGCATGCATTAACCCATAATGCAGTATATATGTAAATATATACACACACACATATATTTTATTATGGTAAAATAACATAAAATTTGCCATTTTAACTATTTTGAAGTGTACAGTTCTGTGGCACTAAGTCCATTCACATTGTTGTGCAACCATCACCACCATCCCATCTATAGGATGTTTTCATCTTTCCAAACTGAAACTGTATTCAAACACTCACTCTCTATCCTCCCTTCATCCAGACCCTGGAAACCACTATTCTACTTTCTTTCTCCCCATGACTTTGACTACTGTAGTAACTTCATATAAATGTGTGTAATACTTGTCCTTTTGGAACTGGTTTCACTAGCCCAATGTCTTCAGATTCCTCCATGTTGCAGCATGTGTCAAAATTTCCTTCCTTTTTAAGGATGAGTAACATTCACTCCTATGTATATGCTGCATTTTGTCTATTCACTCACCTGCCGACTGACACTTGGGGTGCTCGCACCCTTTGGCTGTTGTGAATAATGCTGCTATGCACACGGTTTGTACAAATATCTGTTTGAGTTGCTGTTTCCATTTCTTTTGGGTGTATCCCTAGAAATGAAATTGATGGACCGCATGCTGGTTTAATTTTTTTTGAGGAACTTCCACACTGTTTTCTATACTGGCTGCACCATTTTACATCCCCACCAACAGTGCACAAGGCTTCCAATGTCTCCACAGCCTCGTCAGCACTTGTTTTCTTCTTCTTTTGTTAAATAGTCATCCTCATGCGTGTGAAGTGGTATCTCATTGCAGTTTGGATTTGTGTTTCCCTAATGATTAGTGATGTTGAGCATCTTTTCATCTGTGTATTTATATTTTAATAAAGAATTTTGTGAGGCGCTGAAAACTTTCTAGTGCTTAGGTTGCATTTGCCAGTGGAATTTCAGGCAGCTCTAGGAGGTGATATTAGGCATGGGGCCTCCCTAGTTCCGAATACCCTAGTGTTCAGGTGTGTACGCGGTACCCGTTTAACGCCTGTGTGAGGTCATTCCCAGATGCTCTCGGCTAGGCTCTGAAAATTCCCTGGCTTCAGCTCTGCTTGTTCATCTTTGTTATCAAGCGATATCCCGCCTACAAAGTCTGCTGAGGGAAGCACAGCCAGCTGCCATCTCTTTAATATTTAGAAATCTGCCTTAATAAATCCCAGCTCTTCCTGCGTGTTGCTATCTGTATTCGTGGCCTCCAGTTTTCTGGGAATTCAGTAGGATGGTGTCTTATCTGTTAGCTTGTCAGAAACAGGCGCGAGGACAATCAAATGTTCATCTATTCACATCTGGTGTTCTGCGGGGAACAGCGTTTAGACCCCCACTGTGTTTAACTGTATAAATGGTTTCTATCTATCATGTAAATCAGAACTGCTTACGTGCAGAGCAAACTGCACCAGATAGAGATCCACACAGAGTCTGTGCTAGGGAGGGGACTACCCAGCCTTCTGTGAACATTGGGAATGGCAGAATTCTCACCGTAGTCTTTTCTTACGTTTTCCATGCTGATTGCTAGTTGAAGTTTAGCTTTTAATCATTGCACTTTGTGTGTGTGTGTGTGTGTGTATGCGCGCGCGTGCTTGTGTGCATGCATGCATATGTGCGTGTATCTTTGGGCATGTGTATGTCTGCATATTGCATTTCTCACCATGCCAATCTGTATTTGCATTTGCGTATATCTGTGTACACCTTCTCTCCTGCATGTCTTTATGTGCGTCTCTGTGGATGTACTATTACACGGTCTTTCGGTGTCTGCATGTCTGTCAGTGTTTATTTGTGATGTCTCTCTGTGCCTGCATAGGTCTGCCTGTCTCTGTGTG
Organism: Mirza zaza; assembly: GCA_008750895.1. Classification (NCBI taxonomy): domain Eukaryota; kingdom Metazoa; phylum Chordata; class Mammalia; order Primates; family Cheirogaleidae; genus Mirza; species Mirza zaza. Next base: position 20,308 of record VSMD01002932.1, on the reverse strand, counting down.
TGTGCCTAGGATTGGCTTATCTGACTGGGTGTGTGAGTGTGTGTGTGTGCATGTGCCTACCTTGCAAATGCTTTTCTTTTCCGAGTCGCCCCTCCTTCTTCTGTGGATGGAGCCAGATCGTCCATTTTCAAGCGTGGGAAGAATTATTGGCTTGGACTGTTATGGCAAGAGGCAGCCATCCTTGTGATGTGTCTGAGGTGTGGCTTGCAGGCCCTCTGGGGCTGCCCCCACCCTCAGCTCTGTGCAGCCATGTGCTGAAAACTCTCTAATGGGGCAGAATTACCTGGTTGAAATCGATGCCTTTTTTCCCTCTGCTGCTAACAAGGCCCGCATACCAGCACCTCCACAACGGCATCCACTAGTTCCCATGAAAGAAGGTGCTTAGAGCTGGTGGCACTAAAGCAATTCATTCTCCTGCCGGCTGCAGGCAGTTTCCTGCCCTGAATTTTCCTTGTGCTCAGGATAAGCAGCATTATTGGTTCTTTTAACCAAGTTCCTATCTTTTCTTTAACCAACTTGCCCTCTGTTGGACCTCAGTTTACCCCTCGATCTCCTAAGGAGGGCTTGATTCTTCTATCTTATTTTGTTCTCAAGAGTCAAAAGGATGGTGACAACATTTGTCATTATCATCGCCATCATCATCAATGTACCACTTAGGTTTACATGGCACTTTCCAAAGTACAAACACCCTAAGACTTAGTAACACACTACCTCTTCCAGCCACAGTTTAAACCCATGACACAAGTAAAATCGTTTCCATTTTTCCAGCAGCCGCTGATATTGACTGAACGGTCACAATGAGTCAGTCATGGTGCTAAAAGCCCCTCTGCATGAATTAAACTGTTTAATATTCACTACAACCCTAGGAAGTGGACATTATTATTATCTTCATTTAACAGACAGAGAAAGACCAAGAGAGGTTAAGTAATTGGTCTAAGGTCACACAGCCAGGAAGTGGCAGAGCTGGGAAAAGAACAGATGTTTTGGATATAGAGTCTGTGTTCTTAACCTCCATGGAATGGAGAGACTGTGACCCAGCCCATCTCCTGAGCTGGGCCAGGATGTCTGGGTCCCTTGACTCTCCTGGACCAGTGATGCTAACAATGATCTTATGGCTCCAAATAGTGCTCAGGCTGCTGGCCCAGCAAAAGGCTCTCTTCCCAGATACTTCCCTGTTCTTCCAAATTGACTTTGTTTACCCATAAACACACACACACACACACACACACACACGTTCTGACAGAGGTTCAGAGAATATTGGTGTTGGGCCGGGAGGGAGGAGAATGGGGAGATGTTGGTTGAAGGATGCAAAATTTCACTTGGACAAGAGGAGTAAGTTTGAGAGCTCTATGACATCCTGGTGACTATAGCTCATAGCAATGTATTGTATACTTGAAAATTGCTAAGGGTAGATTTTCAGTGTTCTTACCACAAAAAAGATCAGCATTTGAGGTAATATGTATGCTACATAGCTTGATTTAGCCATTCCACAGTGTCCATATTTCAAAATAGCATGTTGTACATTACACACATGTATAATTTTTACTTACCAATTAAAAGACGATAATTAAAGAATACCAGTGTCACCTTTGACTCCCTTCATTTCCCTATGCCTCCCATCTGATGTCTTATTGAATTCTGCCAACTGCAAAATTCTTGTCTTGTAAATGTATCTAGAATTCAACGCCTTCTCTCCACCCTGTGGCCACCAGCCTGCTGCAGACCAACCACCGCCCTCTCTCTTCTGGGTTTGCAACAGCCTCCTGTCTGGTTCCCTTGCTCTGCAGTGGCCTGTGTCATCCATTCTCCACACGGCAGCTGGAGTCACCACTCGTGGTCACCCCGATCCAATCATGCCATTTCTTTCCTGCAAACCTGCAGTGGCTTCCATTTCCCTTAGAGGAAAAGCCAAACTCCTTCCTGCAAGACCTGAAAGAATAACCAACTGTCACCTCTTTGGCCACCGCTCTCTCCCTTGCTCACTCTGGCCACCCGGATTTTGCTCATCCTCAAACGTGCCCGAAACACAAACACGCCACAGTGCCAGCTCTTCCCCCTGCACCTTCCTGGCCAGCTCCCTCCTCACTTCTTTACTGTACAGTAACCCTCTCAGTTAAGCCCTTTGTCCTTCCCTCAGTCCCTTCCTAAGATTTCAACCACTCTTCACCCATTCATAGCCCAATACTTTTCTCTATTTTCTTTCTCCTTAATGCTTGTACATGTAACAAGATTTAACGAACAACATGAGGACATTAGTTAATAACAGTGCATTGGATTGAGGATTTTTGCTAAATGAGCAGATTGTAGCTGCTCTTGCCACAGATGGGAAAAAAGGGTAACTATGAGACAGGGAATACACTAACTTGTTTCACTATAGTAACCATTTTACTATATATGTATCTTGTAACATCATGTGGTATACCATAAATATATACAATAAAATTTATTTTAGAACATACTATATATATTTATTTACTTGTTTATTTTCTGTCTTTCTGCTAGTAGGGGCATACGGATTGTCATGTATTGATTACTGCTATGCACTTGGCGCATAGTGGGCACTTAGTTTACATCTGCCGAATGACATCTATATGACAGCACATGCATGTTATATAAAATTGAAAAGGTATTAGGAGGGAAATTGTTCTTTTTTGCTACTATCCTTGGGCCACAGGTCTTCACTCCCATGAGGCAACTGCTATTGCTGTTTCCTTCCAGAGATGATCTGTATACAAACGTGTGTGTGCGTGCGTGTGTGTGTGTGTGTGTGTGTGTGTATCTATATTATAGCTACATCTTTCTATAACTGTAGGAGCATCATACACAGACTGTTTTTCACCTTTCTTTCTTTCTTTACTTAGTATCTTGGCAATTCTGTTACATTGCAGCATAAAGAATACCTTTGATCTTTTAAATATCTGCCTATTATGTAATTATACAAGCATGCAGATATTGTTGTACCAGTCCCGAGCTGATGGACTTTTGGGCAGTTCCCAACAGTTTGCTCTTGCAGACGTGACGGTAATGAATAACACAGCGCTTGCATCATTTCTCACAAAGGCAGGCACGTCTCTGGGATGGATTCCTAGAAGTGAAATGGTGCTGGCTGACTTAAAAAAAAAATCAATGTTTGGCAAGTTCAGTTTTCTCAAGAGGGATATTCATGACAATGCTGATGTGGAGGTTTGCAGTGCTACTGTGTGTCATTATGTCAAAATTAAAAATTGACTTGTTATCCGGTTAATGGGGACTTGCGATGACTCTTAAATGGGAAGCTCTCCCTTCCTACCCCTGCTTCCTGCCTGGAGAAGGTGCTGCGAGTCTCAGAGGCTGTACGTGGCAGAGCGTTTCATGGGATAATTTTCTGTTAACAACAGCACACGACCTAATTTTCTTTCAAAGCAGCCCGAAGGTCAGGTCTTCTTCAATATAAGCATCTCTGGATTTGCCTTTGCCTCTTGCCTTTTCCCTCTTTTTGTGCAGCTGCATTTGGAGGTGAGGTGTGGTTAGAAGGGCTGCTTTCCCCAGCAAAAGACTCAAGAGAGAAAGAGGGACACTTAGAACATTAGATACACTTAAGCATTGTGGGAAGTTCTGGACACCATAGTTTTCCTTTCTGCAAAATGGGGATAATAATATCTACTCCTCATGAGGCTGTTTTGGGGGTTTCATTAGCTCATGCATTCACTAATTTAAAAAATATTTACTAGACCCCACCCTTGCGTGAGGCTATCCTAGTCTCCGGGAAGGCAGACCTGAACAAAATTCACAAAATTCCTTGACCTCGTGGATATGATCAGCATGTAAAGTGCTTTGCATTGTGCCTGCCATATGACAGGGGCTCTGTGCATGGGGACTTCCGGCATTTATCACCCTCAGAGGGTGGAAAGGGACATGTTCTGTTTGAGAGAGTTGGGGAAGAGGAGCAGGTATCTGAGTTTGCCTTGAACGATGAGGCCATAGGTTTTCAGGAAGGGAAGGGTTTTTTTATGGGGAATTTTCTGGCATAGGGGAAAACATGGGAAGAAGCACAGAGGTGAAAGAACACTAGGCTGTTTGGAAAACTGAAGACTCTGGGCTACAGGCACAGCAGGTAACCCTCCCCACACTCACGTCACGCGAGCGCCGGGAGTCTAGTTTTCCCCTCACCACGGTGAACGACTGACTCCATGGCGCTCAGCCTGTTTCCCTGTTTCTCAATCAATGCTCAGCTCTTTCCCTGCTCTGGCTGCAGCCTGAGCTGTTCCAATCCCTCACTCCCCATGTCCTCCTGAGCTTTGTTCCCTGTAATACCCCATGTACTCCCCCTATCCCTTAGCACTCTACGACCTGGGTATTTTAGCAAAATCGTCCATGATAGGGCATCTTTTGCTCATGTGTGTTCTTTGTCTGTTTCCTTATGGTTTTTAATCATTCTCTTTCGACTTGATAAATGAGTGCTGGCTTCTCACAACTTTCCTGAAGACCCAGGGTAAAAAAACATCCTTTCTGGTAGCTATATAGCAGTTGTGAGGGAAAAATGAGCCTCCTCGATAGTCAATAAATCACTTTGTCACCTTAATCTTTTATTGATCTCAATAAAAGTTGTATTTTGTTTCTTAACAAAAATCCACTGGGGAAGACATCCCGTACAGGTGGGGGCACAATGAAAGTAGTGGTCAAGCTGTCACCTCATATCGTTATTTATGGGAGAACAATGGATTTGAGGGGGCTGGGGGGGTGCTGAAGATGAAGAAACCATTCTTGTAAGTGATGCATTGTATTTTAAAAGACACACTTGACTCCAGGTAGCCTACTCACAGACAAGGCTCCGAAGCTATATTTTATGCAGACTTTTATAAACAGGTCATAAACATCCCGCTTCTCCAAGCCGGGAAAGCAAAGGCTCCTTCCTGCTTGCAAGTAATGCATCTATGCGGTCAGTTAAATTTAGAATATGGCAATCATTGTACTCTGAGCTGGCTGGATCTCTAGGGGAGGATTATCAAAACGAGTAACTCATGGAAGAATGAGGCACATTTCATCAAGGCTTGGAATCAAGCTTTGGTTAAGGCTTGGAATAAATATATTTCCCCCTTGGTGCAGAGGTAAAGAAATACTAATGAAAAATGGTCTTCAATGTTAATGTTTGTGTCTTGCTCATATATATCTCCAGGGCATGAGTAAAAGGAGGTTTGGTGATTTGGTCTTAAAAAGAAAAGAAATAAAACAGAACAGTGCATACACACAATACTTTTCTCTCTTATCTGTTTTTTTTTCTGGGAGACTCAGCTCAATTTTCCTCTGGATCAGGGCTTCATCCATGGGACACTGGTGTTTTTATTCTTACCAAACATCCTGTGATTTCAAGCTTCTCGCCATTCCACTTTTCTCCATCCCTCTAAAATTTTATGACCCTAATTCTCTGAAAAGTAAAACTCTCATTAGTAATTAATATTAGTTTAAGCACTTACCAATCATCTTTAATATTCAAACCAGGAAGGGAATCTGTTCTGGCATCAACTTAGACAGTCTGGGGCATTGGATAGAAACGTGTTTCCAAACTAAAGTTTGATCTCTTTCGACCAAATGGACCTCAGATTCCTTGCATACTGGATGTTCCATATGACGAGTTTTCAACGTGGATGTTACTGAACCATCTCTGACTATTAAGAGGAAATATTCCCCAGTAGGACCTACTCAAATACCAAAGGGAAGATTCAACAGGATCCCAAATAGGATGCTCTTGCTGGACAGCATCATCACTTCTCTGCTCTGCTGGAAGTAGCACGGGCCACAGAAACCAACTCTCATTTGTAGCCTAGGATAGGCCAGAGAGTAGAGAAATGATTCTAGAAGATTTTTGGTTGTCTTTTTTTTCCCCATCCATATGTAGCAATTTATCCGCTTGCAGATTGTAGAAAGCCCAGGCCTGTGCACATTTGGAGAAATATAAAGCACTATATAAAACAAAGGGGGTTGTTAGTAAAACAGATGCAGTGTTAATTGCACTTGTGAGCAGCATAAATAAAACAATACATGTACTAGAAAATCCTTCCATGATGCTCGGATTTTTATAAAACTAGCTTCTCTGCAAAGGTAAAGGAAAAAAATAACAGCAGAATTACTAGAATTAGATCTTTCTAAAAATTATTTAGATTGATGCTAAGGGAGCCAATGATTTTCAACATCTCATTCATTTTTTTTTTTCATTCAACAAATATTTGCTGAAGGTCTGCTATGGGCCAGACCAGGTGTTCAGTGCTTTTGAGAATAAGGAATAGTATCTATCCTTTGTCTTGGAGTGAGGTGGGCTATGAGTTTACATCCTAAGTAAATATTTAGGGAAGTGGTTCTCATTGGGTGGTTGGGAGGCATAAAAGAGAATTTGGCAATATCTAGAGATATTTCTGGTTGTTACAACTGGGAAGAGTGTGCTATTGGCATCTTATAGGTAGAAGCCAAGGATGCTGCTAAACATCCTACTGTGCACAGGACAACGCCAACAAGAAGGAATTATTTCACCCAAAATGTTAGTAGTGCCAGGGTTAAGAAATCCTATTTCAGAATATTAGGTGATGAGTTCTCTAATAAGGGCACATGAATGTTCCAAAGAAACGCAAAGAGAGCAACTAAATCAGCCTCATGCATTGGAGAAATTTTTTTTTTTTTTTTAATGAAGAATGTGACATTTGAGCTCAGCCTTGATAGATTAATAAAAGCTTGCTAGGTATGGAGGAAGAGGAAAGACATTCATAGTAAAGGGACCAGCATAAGCAAAGGTCTAGTGGCATATAAGAACAAGGTGGATTCAGAGAATGACTACAGCTTCGATAAGGCTGAAGCTCAGCATGTGTTTGGGTGGGGGGAAGGAGTGGGAGCAAGACAAAGCCATTCAGATGACATTGAAAAGGACTTTCAATGCCATCCTTAGGACTCGGGAATCTTCACTTAGATCAGGGGCCAGTAAGCCCAAGGACCAAATCAACTACAGCCCAAAGACCAAATCCAGTCTGCCGCCTGAATTTCTGCTGTTTCTAAATGGCCCATTAGCTAAGAATGGCTTTCCTGTCTTTAAATGGTTGGAAAAAAAAATCCAAAGAAGAATAATATTTTGTGACATGTGAAAATGATATGCAATTCAAATTTCAGTGTCCATAAATACAGTTTACTGGACCACAGCCACACTCATTTGTTTATTTATTGTCTGTGGCAGTGTTCGCACTCCAACAGCAGAGCTGAGTCGTTGTGGCAAGAGACCGTATGGTTTGCAAAGCCTAAAATATTGACTATCTGTCCCTTTGCAGAAAAAGTTTGCTGATGCCTGAGTTAGAGGATAGAGACTAATGTGATCACACTACAGAAATCACTATGGCAGCAGTTGGGAAGATGATCAGGAAGTTGAGAAATCTTAGTAGTAAAGTGTTGTTAATCTAAGCAAGATATTTATTAAGTTAATGTATCAGTCAGGATATGCGAGGTTGTGCTGCAGTAACAAGTGAGTCCACACATCTCGGTGGCTTGCAAGGCTGGTTTCTCACTGGCAGTAAATGTCTGTTGTAGGCTGGCGGTGGTTCTGCTCCTTGTTACCATTGTCCCAGGATCCAGGCTGACAGGGAAACCTCTATCTAGAACATTTCAGCTCTTGTAGGAGAGGGAAAAGTAGACATAGCATGTCAGATACTGGTTCTTACAGGTTATGCCTGAGAGAGACACACAGTGTTTCCATTCATATTCCGTTAGACAAAGCAGGTCTTGTTACTCCTGGGCTCAACAAGGCAGGGATGTATAAACCTCCCAAGGGATGGGCACCACAGGCAGGAACAGAATTAACAGAGAGGGGGAGACTGATCCTTTTGCCAGTACAGAGAGAGAATGAATGAGGAGGAGGAAGGAGAGGGCAGAGACTATGGGGACACACCCTGTTTTCTGTCCTTGATGCTTTGGCATATGGTGATAGCATTCCCTGAGATGGACAACCCAAGAGAAAGGGCCAGGAAATGAGATCATGAGTTCATCTGGGGCAAAGTGACTTAGGGGTGCCTGTGGGAATTGAGATGGGGGTGCCTCATTAGGCAGCTGGAAAGTAGGTCTGAATCTCAAGACAGGTGTTAGAGACTGAAGATTACCATCAATTTTATTCCCCTTGTGGTTGTAGAAAGTGAATGTCTTCTTAAATTAGATGACAAGATAAGTAAATTGCTTAGCATCATGCCTGGCACAGAATAAGGTCTCATTAAAGATTTTAGCAATTATTATTTTTCTTACGAACTGAGTGGAACTAAGGAAATAATTCAAAATCCCATTAATGATTTACCTTTCCTAACTTTGGCCACATGGTAATTACAGTAAAAACTACTTTATAATATACCATTTTTTAAAAAAATTTCCTTCTGACCTGGAGCTGGTGTTATTAAACACACACATCTTACTAACTCACATATCCATACTCAACCCACGGCCGCTCCTGTGTTCAGATGGGACCATGATGCTATTAGCCTAGAGCAGATTTCTGAATAGTTGGAGCTCTATTAGCATTCAGAATAAAGGAAACAATGAGTCAACCATTACCACACTGCTTGAGAACTCCAAAGTTTAGGGACTATGTCAATGTTCAGGATTAGGTTCCAGGAACTGTCTAGACTGTATATTCCTCAACAGGTTAGAGACAGAAATATACAGGAGCCCAAACTGTAACACTGTTTGGTTAACCAGGGAAGGACAGGGGTTCACCTCTGATAGAAATAGTGGGCTTGGTGGAATCTAACTTAAAATTAGAGATTTAGATACATAACACAGTTATACAACAGTACTTGTTTTTGTTTTCTACAGCTAGTCAATTTTGGGGACTAACCCCATTCATTCATTTATTCATTTGCTCAACAAATATATGCATTCCCTATATCTCAGGGCACTGTTCTAGGATTTGGGGGAAGACTAGTAAACAAGACAGATACATTTCTTGTCCTTACTTTCTGTAGGGGACTATCAACCGATAAAGAAATGAATATGTAATCTGATGCCAGTATATGATAACTTCAAGGAGGGGAAAAAGCAAAGCTGGGCCAGGAGATCGCAGGATGTGGAAAGCAGTGTGTGTCTGTGTGGTTTCCAGGCGTCTCTGTGTTACTTTAAACAGGACTGTCAGGAAATCAGTCTCTGGGGAGGTACCACTGAGGCAGAGAAGGATGGACCCATGCTGATATTTGGGGGAGAATTGCTCCAATCAGAGGGAAGGCCACATGCAAAGGTCCCAGGATGGGAGATGCTTGGCATGTTCAAAGAGTAGCAGAGAACCACAGACGGTGGGGTCAGACTTAGCTGAAGGAGACAGCTGGGAGTCAGGTTCATGTAGGACGCCGGGAAGCAAGTCAAGGGAAGAAGCCTGCGTGTCATGAAGCTGACGGGAAGTGACTGGAGCACTGATGTCGGGGCAGCGACATGACCCGAGTCTCATCTCAGGACTGCTTGGTTGGTGGGGAGTCTGCAGAACAGCAAGGGCAGAAACAAGACCAGTTGCAGGGTGACCGTGATTGCTTGATAAGGAGCATCACTGAGGAGGAGGCGAGAAGTGCACCATTTGGGGACATATTTTGAAGTCGAAGCACGCAGAAATCGCTGAGGGATGGCACGTGGAGTGCAGGAGAATGAGAGGCATCCAAAGCAACTCCGTGCATTTTAGACAGAGGAGCTGGGCGCTGTCATCTACTGAGACGAGGACCAGAGGGGAAGGGCAGGCTTTTAGGGGTCAAGAGTTCCGCAGCCCTCTGCACAACCAGGGCCATGTATCCAGGATGACTTACGGCCTTATAACACTTGACATTTTGCAAAAACAGTTTCCTGCCAGCCACAGGAGTGAGGCAGGACTGATGCTATTTGTTTCCATTTCATGAATGAAAATAACCACAGCTCAGAAAGAGTAAGCCGGAGATGGGAGAATCGACAGGACTATTTTGAATCACAAGACAACTCTAATTTACATAAGCACGAGAGAAAATACATCGGTTTTTGTGGGTGGGGTATGGAAGGCTGAGGCTGGTTTTTGTTGTGGCTGGGATCGATGGCGAGTACTGAACATCTGTCTGTCTGTTCATCCGTCTGTGCAAGATGTTACCTCCCAAGCCCAGATGCGTGTTCTGAGCCCCCAGAAGGAGGACTCAGAAGGCTCTGTGCATCTATTCTTCAAGGATGACCTCCCTTTCACTTGCTGAAAGAGTCCTGCAATAACATCACGGCTAAACCCATAAAGATGGAAGATTGAGTGCTCAGCGAGTTGGCTGACAGGCTCTAGTTTAATTCTGATCTGGGAGAAGGGAATCCATCGGAACTCTGTCACCTCACTGCCAGGAGAGATTGCCTTCTTCCTGCTCAGGAAAGATAAAGAACTCCCTGCCTCCCAGAGAAGCATTTTCCCTGAAGCCAGTCACGGCCAGACCTTCTGGGACAGAAATCTCCCAGATTCAGTTCCAGCAGGAGCTGACTTACAGGGAGGCCATTGCTTCTGTGTTGGGGTTGGAAGGATTCTCAGCCAGGTGCCTTTGTACTTGGAATTCCATCAGTCAAAAGTTATTCCTTAGGTCTTCAACTGTCGTCGTTCCTTCTGCCTGCTCCTCTTGGAATGTAGGAATAGCCTAAACTCTGTGTCATTTGGAGGTACTTATGCCTCCTTGCGATTAATACTCTCATATCCCTTCTGTTTCACACTTCCTCCTCTTTGGGGCTTCATGACACCAGGACTGCTTGCTTTCTCCCTACCTCACTGGCTGTTCCTTCTCAGGCTTCTTTGCTGATATTTCCTGTCCCCCAACTTCAGAATGTTAACATTCGTCAGGCATCAGCCATGGACCCTGTTTTCCACTCTGTCTGGACTCTCCTACATGAGATCTCATCTGTTCCCTGTGGTAGAGATTATCTGCTGCCTACATGGTAATCATCCTCCCTTCTCCGTTCACAAAATCCCATTTAGTTTAAGTCTGGACAGGACATGTGTTCAGGGAAAGTGGATGACCCCTCTATCCCTAGTGAATGATCCATTATATCTAAGCCAAACATGGTGACCTCATTACCTTTTATGGTCATGATTGGCTTAAGGACAAACATGTGACCCAGTTCTGGCCAATAGGATTTTAAAAGGAATTCTAGGGATTCTGGGAGAAATTTCACTCACCCTCAGTCATTTCAGCCATCTTGAACCTTTTCATGTTCCTGAACAGTTGAATATTCTTCCCTAGGTCATTCATGTTGTTCCCCATGTTCTACAGCTGATAGAATTTTGACTCATGCTTCCAGATCCCATGCAAATGTCACATTTCTCTGTAGTCCCCCCCCCCCCACTTTTTTTATTTATCCCCAGGCTTTCTCCTCTGTGCTCCTGCAGTAGCCCACATTACCTGTGGTTGCATTGTGATTGTCTGTCTTTCCTTCTCAACTTTAAGCTTTTCCAGAGCAGAGATACTGGTGTATTTATTTTTGAAACCATCCCAATGGATGACACTCTGCCCGACATGAAGAAAATGTCCAATTCAAGAGGTGAATGAAAAGTGCTGCCTGGTGCAGCCAGAAAGGATTGGTGATATTGACAAGTCAAGACACAGAACACAATGGGGGAATTCTGGGGATATACATGGCAACTTTTGTGTTGTTTGCAGGATGTTCAAACTCTTTATCAAGACATTCAGGGCCCTGTCTACTCTTATCTCTGATTACCTCTCTACCTGAAATTTCTTCCCACAAGCCCACGCTATTGGAATCTTTAAGTTTTAAATCCACATGTCATGTACTTTCAGACAGCCATACTGTTTTCTCTTTCTCTCACCTTGCCTGGCACTTCTCCCCATCTTGTTTACCTTGTCAAACTCCTATTCATCTTTCAGAACCCTATTCCAATATCACCCTTCTATGATGCCTTTGTAGGCCACTCTTGAACAAGCTTAGTGACTCCGTGTTCTGGTTTGAACATAATTTTGAGCGTGGAAGTTTTGTCCATGTGCTGCTCCTTGTGCACCTGTCTCCTATTCAGTGCTGTAGATGTCTTGAATGCAGGGATCATGTCTTTGTCATATGTGTATCTCCAGTGCTTAGCTCAAATCTAGCACATCATGGGCTTGATAATATTTGCCTGGTTGAACTGAATCTCTTGTTTTCTATTTCCATTGAAGCTTCTTCCAGTATATCCATTCAGAGGCTGACACTGGATATTTCAGGCTCAAACCACATTTAGTGGGCTTTCCAAAGGGCAAATACCATAATAGCGATAACCTATCATTTTGAGTACTTATTATGTGCCAACAACATTTCAAAGCTTGGAATGTATTATCTCATTTTATAATACCTATACATCTACTCTGTGAGATAGGTTCTATAGGTGTCTATATTTTACAGATGAGGCACAGAAAGCTTAAGTAACTTGCTCAAGGTCACAGAGCCAATAAGGGACAGAACCAGGATTCAAAACTCAGATAGTCTGCCCTTGAGCTGGGTGCACTTTGGGAATTGATAGCTCATACCCACCTGTTTTCAGTCCCTGATGCCATATTTCCTGTGGCCCTGTCCCAAACCTTTGCAGCAGAGCCGTTAAATTCAGAAGCCTGCTAGAATTACTCCTCCCTCCGCTGGCTGCAGAGAGCACGCCCATGTACGTACATCACTGAGAGCCTGTGGCATGGTCTTCAATCTTTTCCACACTCAGCCACTTCCAACCTTGACCTTAGAATCGTGAAGACGATCCTTACGGAGCTGTTACTCAGAGGAAAATTGAAATGGTCCCCGTGGGGGAGACTGCAGGATTTTAGTTCCAGCCTTCTAATTTCAGAATCTGCCTAGAGAAAAGAACCGTGCTAGCAGCCCGATCCACAAAATTAGGTGAGCTCCATTCTTTGCCTCTCAAGAAATATGGGCACTGCTCTAAAAATCTTTTTTTAATCTCCTCTCTGGTCCATGTAACAGGAAATTGGTCTCTGCCATAGGCCAATAAATCTCCAACTTTTTATTGAATATTAAAGAAAGACTTCAAGTCAAGTTCAAATCTCTTTGCTTGGAGCTTCTTACATAATACGGCAGCTCCGATACCTCGGGTCACAAACGCTTTAAAAAGGAGGAGAAAAATGGAAAAGCTGTACAGGTCAGTGGCCCCCAGGGAGGATTTCTTCTCCTTAGAAATAATAGCCTATTACTCTAAAAATCTTAACCAAGGCATTCCCTCTCTGGCTTGCACGTTATAATTGAGATGGGGGATGAACCACTGGTCGTCTCCAGATGCATCCAAAGTGAGCATGCAGCAACTTTTCTCAGAAGGCAAGGTGGGCAGTCCTCGGCCCCGAAATAAAATAAGTAGGACCAGTGATGGATGATGAGTGGCACTGCCTGGATACCCTTTCAGGATGGAGGAATTCACTCCCCTGCTGCTGAGAGGGTGGTTGGCAGACACAGCTCAGCTACCTTGCTCTCCCAAAGTAGCCTTTGGCCTGAGAAAGCTACAGTGACCAAGGTCACACGCTTTCCCCAGGGGCAGCTCAAGTGCATTCAGTGGACAATATGGGGAAATAAAAGCTTGGGGGGCTTCTTGCCTCGATTTGAGACAACGCTGAAGGCCATCCTGGCTCCAGAGCTCCCGGGGCGGCTGAGACCTTTGGTGTAACAGCATCTCTCCTCCCTTTCCTCCAGCTGGGTTTGCCCTCTGTGCAGCAGGTGTCCGTGCTGCTGGCTGCTGTGTAACACGCCTCCTGGATGGGGATCCCGGAGTCTGTTTCCCTGGGGAGCCGATCCTAACCTAGACCTTCACATACCAACAACTTTGAGAAAGTCAGTGCATTTTGCTTGGAAAGACCTCTAGAAGAAGACATACAGAATAATACAATGTTTATCACTTTTAAACACACACAAGAATATACATATACCTTTTGCGCATGTCTAGATAAAGGCAGGGGAATGATAAATACTGATTTAAGAAGCATGTTTACCTCTTGGGTGGGGAGGGGCAATTTAAAGGAAGAGAAATGGGGTCCAGGCGGGGCACACACAGGTTCCAGCTCTATGGGTACGATGTTATTTTGTAGCCCAGGTTCATGGGTGTGCGGATATTTATTTTACTATTGATTATGTTTTCTTGGAGGTCAATTATGTCATCATAAGTGTAGATAAGGATGCGTATTCAGAGATGCAGAGTTGAAATCTGGCTCTTCCTCCCACCAAAGTGTTATGTGAGCATAGGCAAGTGACGTAACTTCTCTGAGGCCATAGCTTTGTCTATAAGGAGCAGAAGCCCACTGAAACCCACTCTGGTAATGACTCTGTAAGAATTTCAAGATCTAACTTAAATACCAGTGGGAAGGAATTCCTCTCTCTTTCTTTCAGAGCTTCAGGATCTCTCCTGTTTTTGTGTCTGTTCATGTGTCTGTCTAGTCTCCCTGTCTTGCAAATGGGCTTCTCCTGTGGCTCTTCAGCTAGCATACCCACCTGCTCACACCCTCCACACTAGATAGCATGACCTTTCTGCTTCCAGTTCCTAAGTCTAAAATTATGATTTTTAAGTTCCTTGGCCCCAGCTGAGAATGAGCAATTTTTGCACTGAGCACTTACCCATAGTCCCATAATCAGCTGCGGATGGCAGGTCTCATGGTGAGGTCGGAAGATGGATTATATTATTGTATATTTGCTACCTGTACTAGGTTTTCCAGGGAAACAGAACCAATAGGGGTATCTATCTACCTATCGTATATTCTATTTATATGTCTACAAGGGTGTCACATAAATATCAGAGGCTGTGGATAGGCGCAGATTCCGAGGTAAGAGGACAAGGGCGAACATGTCTCAATACAGTTGCTTACCATTTCCTCATTGAATTAAAATAATGAGTATTACTTAAAACAAGGCTTGGCATTAGAAGACACCCTGCAAATGTTAGTACCTTTCTCACGATGTCAATGTCACATGGGTATACTCACATACAAGGTTATGTAGATTAACAGTTAATAGGGTGGAGAGTCAAATTTCTAGGATTCAAATCCTGGCTCCACCCTTTACTCTCCCGTCAAGTAACTTGACCTCTTTGTGCTACAGGTTTCTCATTTGTAAAGCAAAGATGATAACAGTATCTCTCCAACAGGGTTGTTGGGAGGAATAAATGAGATGATTTATGTGATAAGCTTTGTTGGTGCCTCGCACAAATGAAGCACTCCACTGTTGAACCATTATTTTTACTATTATCAATAAACTTGTGAATGAGGAAAAAAACCATCTTGGATAAAGAATTCACATGCTGATGTGACCAGGGACAATTTTATTAGAGATGTCTCAGGCAAGCTACAAGCCCTCTAACTCCATCCAACACTCATTTCATTACTGTCTTCTGCATGCCAGATAGTGGGTGAGGCTAGGTTCCCACCATCTAATTTAAATGCTTACCAAGAAAAAGGCAGTGAAAGCAAAATATTCACCCTTTGCCTGTCTTTAAACC
This sequence comes from Mirza zaza, assembly GCA_008750895.1. Lineage (NCBI taxonomy): Eukaryota > Metazoa > Chordata > Mammalia > Primates > Cheirogaleidae > Mirza > Mirza zaza. The sequence continues at coordinate 4,875 of VSMD01002932.1, read as the reverse complement.
AGGGTGAGTTATTCACCTATCATTCCCACCTGAGTTGGTAAAGAAAAGCCTCAAAGACTGGTTAGTAAAGATAGAATATATGATATATCAATCTCTTGGAGTAGTGCTTGGCACACAATAATGGCTAATAAATGTCACTGTTGTTACTATTATTATTAGTATTGCCATTATCACTACTGCTATTATCATTACTATTACCATTGTTAATATTGTCTTCTCTCAAGATCTCATGGTCTGCTTTTTCCCCTCTGTTTCCCTGGATTTTTAGAAAGCATTTTATCTCACAGGAGCTTCCTCTGGTTGCTGTCTTTTACGCTCCCTGGAGTTAGCGCTCATCTGTCTTGCTAGCATGTGAGCATCAGGTCCTGTTGTTTGATTGCCTCCGTGGCCTTCTCGTTGCCTTTTCTCCCTGTTCCCCTCCCCAGCCTGGTAGAACCATCCCTCCTTCTGCTTTCTTGACTCTTCTACAGGGGAGGGCTGTAGGGATTTGCACACAAAGAAATCACAAGTTCAGACACCTATAAACTTGTTTCATTGGAGGAGTGAGGTGCTCCTCAAAACTAGCTTACCCTATACAGGAGCTTAAAGAGGTTAACTTCCAGGAACGTTCTGGAGATATTACTTACCATCCTCTCTCCAAAATGTGATCCTCAGCAGGCATCACTGCAAAATTGGAGTGTGACCTACAATTGTGCCAAACTTTCCTATCCCTCCAAGAGAGGACTACTGAGCTATGAGACTCCCCACCTACAGATGGCTTTGTAGGATGGCCTCACTTCCAAAAACAGAAAGAAGAAAAAAATAGTGACTTGTTTGATACCACCCAGACTCCAAAAGTAATATTCAGCTTACAATCCCCTCCCCTCCCCCCAAAGTGAGTTATTTGCCGAATCCCAAATGGTCTGCGGTTGATGGATGGTGGGTGATTTCTACATCATCACACCTTGGAGCCCCAGAGCTAACCCTCTGACAGCGTTAGCATAAAAGATTTACATTTATGTTACGAGGGCCACACAAGAATAATAATTTTAAGATACATTGCCTCGGCTGCCGGTGCACCCTGGGAAATCTAGCAGCGGCAGGCGCTGAGCCGCAGCACTGTAATTACAAAATGGCAGCGCAGGAGAGGTTTTCTGGAGACAAGCAGCTAGAGACCAAAGCCATCTGCATGCCTTGGCGGATTGAAATTACAGTAATATATGAAGACATTACCTGAAAAACCCGGCACCATTTAAATGATTTACTCTTCAGCCCCAGCAAGCTTTAATTTAAGGATAAAGTCATTCAGAAAGCTAATCTGATAGGGGAGGCATTATTTCACACAGTTAAGTTAATTTACAGGAGCTGATTGTTGTGGTTGCTTTTGGTATTATTATCTTCCTACAAACAGCTGATCTGCCAGACAGAAGCAATATACTGCTTAACACAGTGTCTTAATTCAGCAGGCAAGCTATCTGTGATAAAGGTTTGTTTATACGCAATAGTGGGAAAGTCATTTTGAGGCCATGCTGATAACGCTGATGAGAAATATTTTTTAAGGGGAAAATGCACAATTAAATAAATGAATGAGTCAGCAAGCCCTGCACTCACGAGTCTGGCTAGGATCGCTGTCCTGAGTGGTCGTTTTCCATCAGTGCAATCTTCCTTCCCTCCTTCCTGAGTTTCCTGCCTGTTGGTCCTCTCCTGTGGTCGTCGGTACCTTTCCTACACGTTGTCCTCGTGCCTGGCAACCACTTTTTCTCTGCCACCAAACTGACTTCTTTGCCAAGCCTTTGAGAAAACCACATCTTGGGAGCCCGGTGAATTCAGTTCCCTGGTCAGCTATCTGCTTTGCAAAGAAAAAGTGAGCTTTGAGATTTGTCTTCAATGAGTTGTTTTACCTCTGGGAGGCCCAGAGTGTGTTTGAGGGAGGAACACTTCAGGAAGTTGGCATTTGAAAGGGAGCTCACAGGTGAGGTGGTCAATGAAATTGGAGATTTTGAAAGGGTTACGTGCCAGCCAAACTTGCTGTTTTCTTTGCAAAACTAGGAAGGAGTGATTGTGTTTTATGGCTGCCCGGGACGTGGAGATGATTCAAGAGGTCTATTAGCATGAGCAGGAGCATTTGTCTAATGGATTTGCCTTCATCTGTGTAGGGATGTTTTCTTTCAAGATGAACAGTCTCTTGTGACCTCGTGAGTTTATCTCAATAGGAGAGGCGTAACTTTTGGAAAGGGGCTGAGGAAATGTTACCCAAAGGATCAGGAAATCACTTGCCAGTGGTCTAAGAAAGGAATTCATAGGATAAGCATCTGTTAGAAAGGATCAGAAAAATCAGATTCATAAAGCTGGAAGGGGCTTGGTTCCAGCCCACTCCTAAGTAGCTATCATTTCCTGAGTTCTCATTGTGGGCTAGGCACTGTGCTAGGTGGATATTACTGCATTTTATAGAGAGTTTGTATCCAGATTTAAGAGTGAACGTGACTTCTACCAAAATAGAGAGCAGAGGGGTCACTTCCTGTACGCACTGTGTCAGAGGCAGCTTCCAAAGATGTCCTTCTTCTGCCGATTGGGCCCAGGTGCCATCCCTCCCCTTGAGTGGAAACTATCTCCTCTAGACTATGAATAAAATGAGGGAGAAAAAGTCCAAAGAAACAAACAAACAAAGAACGAGAGCTTGCCCATTCTCTTGCTCATTGATGTAAGCTACCACTGGGTACGTTCTCTAGTATTTCATAGTCACTGAACAGTTCTTGAATAAATGATTGAACAAAGAAATGAATGAATGGGTTTCCTTAGCTGTAAGATGGAAGTAAAATGCAACAGTGTATCTTGGGTTGTTGGGAGGAGTTGGCTCATAAATGTTGGCTATTATAGCAGAGATTTCCAATGAAGCTTTTCTTCTCTGCTTCCTGTGTCCTTACAAGCTGGATGGGCTCTCCTCTTGTCTCATTGTGTCTTCCCCAGTGAGTCTACTCTACGGTGTTTTGGAGAGAAATGTTGCCTTTTCGGAATATTTTTACATGGGAGCCAGTGGAGTGCTGGCGTCGCACGTATCACGCAATTTACTCCCCAGCCCCCACCCCAATGAGGCCATCAGGAGAGAGCCTCTCCTTCAGCCCTTCCCTTCCCCCTGGGGTGAGCAGTTCTGCACCCTGTGTTCCACCTGCTCCTGAATATTACATCCGCCCCCCCTCCCCCCCGCTTCCATCAAACACGGTGTCTTCTCCTCTTATTAGGCCTGGGACCTGGACAGAGACACTTGCTTCTAACCTGTAACAGGCTTATCAGTTAATGTCCATGAGAGCAATTCTTTCTTTAAGATGAATCCTCATTTCTTCTGCTGAAAAAGACTTTAGATGATTACCCAAATCACCTAGCTCAGGGTGTGGCATGTAGTAAGTCTGTATACACATCAACTCCTTCATCTCACATATAAAGGCAGATACCAGGAAGACAAAAAAGTTAAAAATAGAGATGAAGGGACACAGATATTAGAAAAAGGGTCAGAAAGCAGTGGGGACCCCTCCCCCAGGATGGAGAAGGAAATTGCTTACTTTGCAATGTGAACTGGTTGTCACTCATCCCTGTGTGATTTTCATCAGTGGGGGCTACGCGCTTTCAAGTGAGACTTGCTTCCATTTCAAGTACCTCTCTTCTGCCTTTGGGGGGAGGAAGTGGACTTGGGGAAGAAAGGCCAGTAGAAATTGCTCGCTCTGGGAGGCAGAGACCCTGCCAGATACATTCTAAGACTGGTTAGTCCTCTGGGTTGCACACTACCATGCACTGGTCCAAGTGCATGCTGGTTGGCTTTATTTCTGGCCTGATTACCTGCAATAGGGAAGATAGCATCTGACACAGCTTAGAGAATTTAGGATGACCAAACTCTTCCTGGAAAAAGTGTGTTCTATCTTGGGGCAGGGAGAGATACAGGTGACTGACAACATTCTTTCCCAACCTGTCCATCTTCTATCCAGGTGCTATCCAGCATATGTTACCCATCAGGTGATGCACTTTTTCAATCGGCTGTCTCTGTATTAGATTGTAAGCTCTGGGAGGGCAGGCCATCTGTCATACATACCATTGTTTCCTCTGGGGTCTAGCTCCATTTCTGGCCTATGGTGACCACTCAGTTTTCCCGACTTCTAAGTATATTTCTGTAGTGACAGGTCAGAATATCTTAAAAGGACGCATTCAGCTGTCCCTGACTTCTTTCACTCCTACCACCCATTGTCCCCCTCCAGGAGTTCTACAAGCCACATGCACTGGCATTCTGGCAGTCTCCCTGGTCTGTAAGACTGTGATTGTCTCATCAGGCGAGTTCTGTTAAATATGGGCCCCCAATACAGTCACAAGTACCAGCTTATGCTCCACACGCCACATCCATTTGACAAGAGTGAAGTGGATTAATTAACGTGGTGGGTCTATCTTCCACCCAGCTGTCTTGCGCTGCAACGGAGACCAAGAAAAATCCATTAGATTATACTGAGAGATAGCTGAAAGAAAGTTTAGATTAAGTTTATCTCTGGAGGCAATTTTATTAGATAGATTAAGTTTCTGTTCATCTCTCCAAAGGCCATAGTAATAACCAGTGTCATGACTTTCAAATCCTTTGGACTGCAGAGGGTAATCAAACATGGTTGTCTTTTATCCCTCTCTTTTACTTCTTAGTATTCTACAATCCTGCCTCGTTCAACTGTCAGAGGGATGGTATTAAGGGGATCAATGTTGACAAGTGATAGTACAAATTATGTAATGCTGATGACATTTCACTGTCTCCTTTTGATCTGCAATTCCCACTCTCAATCACTCCTTATTTTATAAAAAGTATTGAAAGAGAAATGTGGCTGTGGACACCATTGGCTCTAGTCCCTGAGCCCCAGGGGCAAAGTGGGG
>VSMD01002930.1:0-27269 GCA_008750895.1 Mirza zaza | reverse complement strand
CTCTAAGAAACAATGGTGATATAGCACATCTTATATTTTCCTGGTTAGAGCTGGAACCCATACTACTAAGTGAAGTATCCCAAGAATGGAAAAACAAGCACCACATATATTCACCAGCAAACTGGTATTAACTGAGCAGCACCTAAGTGGACACATAGGTACTACAGTAATAGGGTATTGGGCAGGGGGGAGGGGGGCGAGGGGCGGGTATATACATACATAATGAGTGAGATGTGTACCATCTGGGGGATGGTCATGCTGGAAACTCAGACTTGTGGGGGGAGGGGAGGAAAGGGCATTTATTGAAACCTTAAAATTTGTACCCCCATAATATGCTGAAATAAAAAAAAAAAAGATATATGAAAAGGTATGTTCTTTGAAGAGAAAGTATGAATAGCCAAAAACATACAAATGGTTGCTCAACCTTATCAGTAGTCAGAGAGATTTACAATTAAATTGCTTTGAGACACCATTTTACTCTCACAAGATTGGCAAAAATTTAACTTTTAGCCAATACCATACATTGGCAAAAATGTGGAAGATCTGGGTTTCTTATAGACTGTTGGTGTCTATAAGACTGGTTGGTGTTTTAGTCAGCTTGGGATTCTATAAGAAATAGCATAGATTGGATGGATTAAACAAAATAAATTACTTCTCACAGTTCTGGACGCTGGAAGTCCAAGCTCAGGGTGCCAGCATGATTGGGTTCTGGTGAGGGCTCTCTTCCTGCCATGCAGACAGCCGCCTTCTGGCTGTATCCTCACATGGGGAGGAGAGAGATCATCTCTCTTGTGTCTCCTCTTATAAGGTCACTAATCCCATTTGTGACCTTTGATGACAGACAAAGGGATAACTGCTACACCAAGAGCTCTAAAAATGGACAAAACATACAACCCCAACTAAAAATGGGCAAAGGATAGGGAAAGAAAATTCTCAAAAAAGCAAATCAGGCCTGGCACAGTGGCTCATGCCCGTGATCCTAGCACTTTGGGATGCTGAGGTGGGTGGATCGCTTGAGGCCAGGAGTTCAAGACCAGCCTGAGCAAGAGTGAGACCCTGTCTCTACAAAAAATAGAAAAATTAGCCAGGCATGGTGGCACACACCTGTAACCCTGGCTACTTGGTCGGCTGAGGCAGGAGGATCGCTTGAGCCCAAGAGCTTGAGGTTGCAGTGGTCTGTGATGATGCCACTGCACTCGAGCCAGGGAAACAGAGCAAGACTCTATTTCAAAAAAGCAAAACATCTAAAAAAAAAGCAAACATCTAAAAGAGCAAATCATATATATGGTATATTTGATTATATATATGGTATATGAAAAGGTGCTCAAGTTCACAAATAGAGAAATGCAAATTAAAATAACAAGAACATATCACTTTACACAGATTGGAGTGACATATACAGCATGTTGTAGCATGGACTGGTGATTAGAAGGTAGGAAATACATATGCTGGGGCAGAAAGCTGATGAGTAAGAGTCTTGGGAAGGTGATCTGTCAGCATTTATTAAAAAAAGTTTAGACCTTCAAACCAGCAATTCCACTCCTGGGAATCCACCCCATGGAAAGAAAAATAGTACTGCTACCTGAGGACGTCGTGTGGAAGAATATTTAGCACCCATTGCTCTTGGTTGGCAATGACAAAGAGGACGTCTGCCAACAGGAGGTGGCACGGTGAACTGCAAGATGGCCTCAGCATGCTTTCAGCCTTCAGAAGGATAAATCAGAGATCTCCCCAGGTGCTAGGAGGAATTTTCACAAGGCATTGACGAGTGTGAAAAGTGAGACACAGAAAAACGTGATCATCATGGATTTATTTTCTAAAACCAAGACCCCAAGCCCCTGTATGTGTGTATGAATGTATGTTATACAGCTTTTTGGACAAAAGCATGAAACAAGCTAGGTTGTTAAGATGAACTATCTGGTGGGGGATGCGTATGGGCGTGGGAAGGGAAGCATCTATATTAAAAACATCATGCATAAGACAAGCCCATTCAGGGAAATGACATGCGTGTATCTGCACGGGAGCAGAAGCATGAAGGCAGGGTCACCCAAGTGTTCGCAGGGTTACCCTTGGGTGGCAAGATTCAAGGTGACCTCTGTTTCTTCTTTACATCCACCTGCACGGTTTGAATTCTTGACAATGAGCATGTATTAGTCATAGAACCAGAAAGAGCCCACAGAAAAATGTTTCATTGAAAGATGGAAAAGAAAAGAGAGAATGCTGGGGCATGGGGACCCTGCAGTGGCCAGACTGCCCCTGCGCTGATCCGTGGTGGAGGACGTGGGGACTCAGCCTGCCTCACCCCCCAGGGCTGATGCTCCCTATCTGGGAAGGAAACCCCCACAGCCCCCTCCTGGTCCCATCTCCCTGACTCAGGGAGGAGCCCTGTATAGAGCAAAAGCCTCAGTCAGCTACGTTCATGTTCACCAAATGCTGAACAATGCTCACCATTTTCTTCTCTAAAAAACGTTTTAAATTTTGAGATAATGGTAGACTCACATGCAGTTGTAAGAAATATTGATAATGTAGAAAGATCCCTTAACCCTTCACCCAGTTCCCCCAACTGGTAACATCTTGCAAAACTGTAACACAGTATCACAACCAGGAAATTAACATAGCTACAATCCATCCACCTTATTCAGATTTCCCTGGTTTAACATGAACTTGTGTGTGTGCGCCCACGTGTTTAGTTCTATGCATTGTATCACATATGTAGGGGTGTGTGCCTACCACCACAGTCAAGATACAGAACAGTTCTCTCCAAAGAAGCCGCCAGCTGCCCTTTTATGGTTAGTCACTTCCCTCCTTCCTCCCCACCACCTGGCAACCAATAATCTGCTTTCTATCTCTATAATTTTGTCATTTTGATAAAGTTATATAAAAAGACTCATACAGCCTTTATCATTCAGGATAATTCTCATCTCCATATTTTTGGATTTAAACGTGAATTTACGGAGAACGTGGACTTGATGTGGGTTTTTTAGATCCTTTTCATTTGAGTGAGCTTGGCCAAGTTACCTACCCTCTCTGAGTCTCCTTTGTCTCATCTGGAAAATGGGCATAATGATGTACTCTCTGCAGGGATGAAAAGAAAAAAGAGTTCCTGCCATGAATACCAGCAGTGTTCACCAGCTGAGCACGTTTAATAGGCCAAAGTCTGTTTCAGGTGCTCCGGGATCATGATCCATGACACAGCCTCACCAGCCGGGGAGTGGACGAGGGGGCTGAGCTTCAAGATGACACAGGGAGCAAATGTGGAAGCCAGATTTGGATCCCAAAGTGTCTGGCAGGTGTGGGATGTGGCATCATCTCTACTTGACTCACCCAGATAATCCAGGAGGGTCTCATCTCAAGACCCACATCTGCAAAGACCCTTTTCCCAAATAAGTTCTCATATTGCAGGTTCCAGGATGCGGACATTTCTTTATTTATTATAAATTATTTATCCCCAGCTGTGAAAATTCCTAAGGAGGAGGAATAGGTGCTAGGAGATTGTGAGGAGCCCTAGATTCAGAGAGGGAAGGGACTTGTCCCAGCAAAGGACAGAGCTAATTTGTGGCTGAGTCAATGACAAAGCCTGGTCCTCCCCATTCCTGGTCCAGCACAGGTATTCCCAGGCCCCTCTGCCTCAGGGCTTGCCTGGTGCTTTCTCAGCACGGAAGCAAGCTCCTGCTGCCCAGGCGGTCGATGCAGGCGGCGAGTGGGTGTTGCCACTGCCGGGCCGGGCTGGTGGGTGTGAGACCCAGCTCTGCCACTTGTCCGCTAGTTGACCTCAGACAAGTTACTGCACCTTTACGTTCCTCAGTTTCCAAGGGCAGGGTGGGGATTAAAATGCATTAATACACATGAAACTCAGCCAGTACCTGGTACACAGTATGCACTCAATAAACGTTATTGTCATTAATGACATATTATTTACCTACCCCTGGAGCCAGGCCCCCTGGGTTCTAATTCTGGCTCTTCTGGCCATGTGACCTCGAGCAAGTTCTCTACCTGGGGCCACGGTGAGGATTAATGAAGCTAACACCGTGGAGTGTGTCTGTCAGTGCCTGCCACTGAGCAAGCACGGCCACATTTGCTTGGTATTATTATTGTCCTCTCTCCTGCCTCCGAGCACAGCCCGCCATCCAGAAAGCAGGTCTTAAAAGTGGGTTCGGTTTCAACTATCGCGGTGAGAGGAACGTAATGCCACTTAGAGGATCCTGGCCGGTCCTCTGGGGCCATGGCTAAAACTAATCTGGTTGTGGCCCTTAAGCTCTCTCAACTCAACCAGTGCAAAAGTGCCCACGTCCACCTTTCCAACCAGTCTCCATGCCAATGTCGAACCAACCCCAGAGGTGTCACGTACTGTTCAAAATTCATTAATCACCAGATGTCCCAGTGTGGACTTCAGGGCTCCCCATGACCTGATCTTGCCAGCCTCTTCAACCTATCTGCCCTCCAAAAAGCAGCAAGCTAGAAATACATGTCGTGGTCTTTATGCCTCCAGACCTTTGCACATGCTGTTCCCTCTGTCTGGAATGCCTGCATCCTCTCTCCTTGTCTCACCTCAGCTTAAGTGTTTCCTCCTCCAGGAAGCCCCTCTGGGTCCCCTAAGCAGCCCTAGGAGTTCCTTCCTTTTCACTTCTATGGCCTTGGGCTACCTCATTATAATGATCCATGTGCTTTTCTGTCTGTTCCACTGGCCCATGAGCCCTCAAGGATAGAGACAGCTATATCCTTGCGGTGTTCCTGGTGCCTAGGCAGAGTGCTGGCATGCAGTATATATGTGTTGGTGTTGGTGGGATCTTCCATGGAGCTGGTGGGGCCAGCCTGCCCTTCCACACATGCAGCTCAGGCCTCTTCTAACTGCCATGCATGCCCTGTCTCAAGGACCCTCGGTGGCACCCCTTCTCCTGGAAGGCCAAACCCAAACTCTGGGCCTTCATGCCCCGTCCACTTTCCCTGTGGGACACTCCTTCTCTGACTTCCTCAAGGAAGATGCCTGCCCCTCAAACCAAGCCAAGCTCCATGTTACATGATCTTCTAGCACCAGTTCCTCCTCCTTAGGAATTTTCACAGCTGGGGATAAATAACTTTATAATTTATAATAACTAAAGAAGTGTCCACATCTTGGAACCTGCAGTGTGAGAACTTATTTGGGAAAAGGGTCTTTGCAGATGTGATTAAGGATCTTGAGATGAGACCCTCCTGAATTATCTGGGCAAGTCCTAAATTCAGGGATGTGTCCTTACAAAAGACAGAAGAGACGCAGGTGCGGAGGAGGAGGCTGTGTGAAGACGGAGGCAGAGATTAAAGTTATGCAGCTCCAAGCCAAGGAATGCCTGGAGCCTCTAGAGGGTGGAAGAGGACAGGAAGGTCCTCCTCTGGAACCTCTGGGGGAAGCACAGCCCTGCTGACATCTTGAGTTTGGGCTTTTTGCCCTGAAAAACAGTGAGAAAATAAATTTCTGTCATTGGAAGCATGCCAGATTGTGGTAGCATATTATGCAGCCCTAGGAAATGAATGCAGATTCATTTATATAACTATGAATACAGATTCATATATATAACTCATTTAATCTCCACCCAAACCTATGAGCTTATTACAAGCTTCATTTTACAGAAGAGGAAACTAAAGGTTCAATAACTTGCCTAAGGTCACCAGCTAGTACATGGCAGAGCTGAGATTCAGGCTCGTGCAGTGGCAGGTGACAGCCACACTCTACTTAGCATCTTGTAAGCAGCAGGAACCTCAAGTTCTACACAGGCTGTGAGCCCCTTCTCCAACACTCTCAAAAGTGAACCTCATCACAGGGAAGGGGGGTGCCCACAGCTTCTCAAAGAGGAGCCTCTCCGATGAGAATGTTAGCGTGTTGGGCTGAAGCACAGCTCCCTCTGACTTCTGGGTCTGGGCTCACACCACAAGCCATGAGGTGCCAGGGAGACCAGCTTTGGCTTTCAGTAAAATACCGATTCCTGGGCCCTGTGATTCAGAGGCTTCAATTCTGTGGGATGCAGAGGAGCCTGGGCATCTGCAGCTTTTCATGTGCTTCTACAGGCATTATGAGCGCTGAGGTTTAGGAAGTGTTGGTCTAGTCATCTTCTGGTTTGAAACTTCAGTTGCTTTTCATCACAAAAATTAATAAAATAAAAAATTAATAAAAATAAAATATTAATACAATAAGAAAACTGGAAGAGATGTATTAAATAATTCTTCCAAATGTTAGCATTCATTCCTGAAAGAATGATAGAGGTTTTCCAAAATTTGGAAACAATCCTAAAAGCAGACATCACATTACCAATAATGAGTTATGAGGCTGAGAAAAAGTTTTCTGACCAAGAAGTAAATTTTTTTCCATCATTATAGGAGTATTCTGAATTATCTTTCCATTTTCCCCATAGAAAAACATAAAATTATTCTCTTATGAAGAGGTAATCAAAAAGGATGAAGAAGCAAAAAAAGAATATAGAAAAAGATACAATAAATGTGGATGTCAGGTAGTTAATAAAATTATCATATTTCTGGATTTTATGTTTGTGATATTTGTCAACTTAAAACATTAAAAGATTTGTTATTTTATTATTCTAAGTAAGTATTCAATTTTGTATTTGTAATTTTTTATTCTTTTTCTCATGGGGTGCTGCCCAAATTGTAGAAGCTCCAGGTCTTACTAACCCTGGATCCACCACAGCTAGTTGCCTGTGCAAAATCCAATCTTTTTATCACTAACAGACCCTGTTTGTTTCAGGCAGCAATGTGCCCTCAATCATTTTTTTTTTCCCCAGCCTCTCTGAAGCCAGGGCTGGTCATGGGACACTGTCTTGGCCAATGAGACAAAGAGATAAAACAGAGGTCACTGGGGAGTTTCCAGAAAAGTAGTTAATGGGACCTGACTCAGTGGGGGTGTGCCTTTGTCCTCCCCTTCTTGACTGGAATAGTGAAGGGGTGTCAGAGAGAGGCAGCCATCTTGCCCTCTCGAAGATGCCTCAAAGAAGGAAATTGGATGCTGAGGATGAAGGGACGAGAGAGGACAAAGTGAGGGATGGGTTACCTTTACGTTTCTCATTAAGTGAGAAAAATAATTTGTTTAAGCCACTGTATACTTGCGATTTTGATTACTCACAGCCGAACATAATTCTTAACTGATACACATGTATCACAAGCTCAGTGGCTCAAACGACAGAAACGTATTGTCTCAGCTCTGTAAACTAGAAGTCTGAGATCAAGGCGTGCACAGGGCCACCCTCCCTCTGAAGGCGCTAAGGAAGGATCTGTTCCAGACCCCTTTCCCAGCTCCTGGGGTTTTGCTGCCAGTCTCTGGCATTCCCTGGCTAGTGGGTGCATCACCCTGACCTCGACCTTCATGTTCACATGACATTCTCCTTTGTCTGCGTGTCTGTGTCCAATGTAGCCTTTTAAACATAAGGGCACCAGTCAGATGGGATTAGGGACACAGCCTACTCCAGTGTGACCTCAACTAACTAAATCTACAATCTACATTGTAGATTTCCAATAAGGTCACATTCTGAGGTTGCTGTGGGTTAGAACTCGAACATATATATTCATCATGTTTTGGAGGGGCGAGGGGGGCACAATTTAGCCCATAACACCTGGGCTCCTTCCTCCTGCCCAAGTCTGGGCCATGAGCACGTCCAGCCCACCCCACCACCTACACCTGTCGCTCCGCTTCCCTCGTGACCAGTCACGCCTCGCTCTGCCCACTTGCTGCTGCGCTTGACTCCTTCAGCCACGCTCCACGGGCAGCCAGGCCGTCTGTCAACCGCAGCTCGGTCCGCGCAGACACTCGGCTCTCCCACGCGTGGGGACGGGGCGGCCTGCACCGCCCTCCCAGTCTGCGGCGGCACGGCCACGTGACTGGCGTTGGTCACTGGAACGCGAGGGGAAGCGACCAGTTCCGGGCGGCAGCTTTGAAGGCCGCCGCGGTCGGGCCCCGCGACGCGGGCGGGAGGCCCAGCGTGGGCGAGAGCGAGCCGGTGGGATTTGGGCCTGCTTGTTACCGCGGCTCGACGCGACGCGTCCTGACTCGCACGTCTTAAAAAAGCCGGCCTGACCGCTGTTCCGCACCCCTCCTTCCGGGGGGCCGCCCGGGTGAGCTCTGCCCACCGCCGCGCACCTTGCGCGCCCCACGTGCGTCCGTGCGCGCCGGCTGCCCGCGTCCCCCCCGCTCCCCGTGCGCGGCCCGCGGCCCCCCCGCTCCCCGTGCGCGGCCCGCGTCCCCCCCGCTCCCCGTGCGCGGCCCGCGGCCCCCCCGCTCCCCGTGCGCGGCCCGCGTCCCCCAGCTCCCCGTGCGCGGCCCGCGTCCCCCCGCTCCCCGTGCGCGCCGGCTGCCCGCGTCCCCCCGCTCCCCGTGCGCGGCCCGCGGCCCGCCCGCCGCTCGCCGCCCCCAGCGGCCGCAGGGACTCAGCGGGCTCCGTGTCCGCGGAGCGGCGCCGCACGGACGCTCCTCGCCTGGCCGGCCGGCCGCCCCGCGGGCCTCGCCGCACATCGCGTCCTTCGGCCCTGCCGGGCCTTGCCCAGGGCGAAGACGCGGTGGGGCTCGGGCGCCTCCAGCACGCGCCCGAACCTGACCTCCAGACCGCCCGTCTGCGCGGAGGTCGCAGCCGCGCTGCCGCGTCTCCCCCCGCCGAGGGCCCGGCACGGCCACGGCCCGAGTCGCAGACGCGCTCCTGGGTGTGGGCCCGCGGGGGCAGGCCGGCGCCCTGGGCCTTCGCCGGGCCCTGAAGCCCCTCTGCCCCGCCCCGGCGAGGCGCTGGGGTCCCCGGCGCGGCTGGGGGCGCTCCGCGGGGCCCGCTGGCCCGTCGGCCGGGCTGCGGACCGGCGCGCACGCTCGGCCGCCCCGCCTCCTCCCGCGGCCGCCGCGCGGCTCCGGCGTGGGCGTGGGTGCGGGGCGGGGTGGGCGGGCGCCCGCCCCTACCTGACTGGCAGGAGGGCGGGCCAATTGGAGGGGTCCCCGGGGGAGGGGCGGGGCCTGCTGCGAGCCGGGCGCCGGCAGCCGGGAGCTGCAACCGGGAGCGTGCGGCACGCGCCGGCCGCCTGCCCGAGCGCGGCCACCGGCACTGCCGCCCCCACCCGCGCCCCACAGAACCGTGCAAGCGGCTCCTTGTCCTTTTCAGTTGCTTTCTACGATTTTTTTGCATGCATTCTTTTTCTGGTCCGTTTTGTCCTTTTTAAGGCGGCGGCGGCAGCGGCGGCGTAAGCTCGCAGCGGGGAGGGGGCAGCCAGAGGATGCGGCGCGGGGCTGCGCTCGCTACGCCCGCTGCTGCTGCCCGGCTCGGGCCCGAGCGCCCAGCAGGTGGGTACAGGTGCGTCGGGAGGGCGGGAGGCGCGTCCTGGCCGGAGGGGACCCGCGGACCCTGCGACGAAGGGGCGGACCCGGCGACGAGGGACTCGGAGACCCGAGCCCCACCCCATCGCCCACCTGCTCCTTCAGCCGTCGCGCCCGGTCCAGATTCCCCTTCCACTCTCGCATCCTCCCTCCGTAGTCCCCCACCCTTCTGTTCCCATCCCCCATCCTCTCCAGATGCCCTGCAACATCTCCCAACCCCGCGTCGTCGCTTCGCCCGGCACCCTCCCTGTCCCGCCCCAGCCCCTCTCTCCCTCACGCCACCCCTATTTCCACTCCTCTGTTCCGCTTGCGAGCCAAGGAGCCATGGGGGGTCCCAGGTGCCTCCGGGGAGTGGCGCGGGGGCGTGGCCGGCTGGTCTCCGTGTCCTCTGCCCGGTAGGTCACAGTCCCCTGATCTCCACCGAGGCTGTACAGGACGGAGCTGGGGGGCTGCGCCACCACCCACAGGGCGAGGCCGCCCTGCGCGAACCCCCGCCCCACGCACTGCACAAGTGCAGGCCTCTGCCACGCACACCCGCACGCCGCTCCGCCCACGTGGGCGCCGGGGAGAAGGCTGGAGGGATGCGAAGAAAGGCCGGTACCCACCCTCCTGCCGGCCAGCGCGTTCTGGCACACCGGGCCTCCGGAGATGGCACGCAAGGGTTGGCTCTCACGGTGCCAGGCCAGCCTCGGTGCCATGGCTTTCCCCAGCCCCTTGCTCAGTCACTCCATCGCTCCGTCCTCCCTGCTGTGCGCTTCTGAGGATCCGGCCTTGTCACCCCCTGTAGAGGCCCTTGCCAGGCTGGAGCTTTTTTTCTGCTTTAGAAGAACCTCCCTCCCCACACACCCTAGCCCGCCCCTCTCCTGAAGGCTTGGCCAGCCTCGGCGCTGTGCCAGCCTCTGCCGGGCTCTCTGGGCTCTTACAGGCTCCCGGATACTCTATTTACCGCCACCCGCCCTTCTGCGCACGCTCACAGGCACACTGTCCTTGGCCTTTGCTCGTGCTCTTCCCTCTCCGGGAACGCCCTTCCTTCATCTGGCCAGCCCCTTGTAGTCCAGGGTCAAGAAGAGGCCCTTGCCCCGCCTGAGCTCACCTGCGTGGCATAGCGATTCCATGTGCTGTCACCATCTCAGGACCTCCGCCTCACAGACCAGAGAGGAGGTGTGGAGGGCAGGAGCAGTCTCAGCCCCCCACACGGCGAATGTCCAGCATGAGGGGTCACCGCCTAAGTCAGAGCGACCCACTGGTGTGGAGGGCGTGGCTGTGGGAGGAGCTGGCCCTTCTTCCAGGGGCCTGGGCTGGGGAGGGGTGGCTCCATTAGCTGGGATGGACAAGGAGGAGGGGCATGTTTAGGGAGGGTTTGGAGTGGGGTGGTCATGACTTGCCCCCTCCGGGATCCTTGCCCAGCTCTGGAGAAAAATCCTCAGGTTGTACCACCCAGGGCAGGCTCATGCATTGTTGGAAAGGTTTTTGCTCCTGGTCTGCATGTGGACCGTCTCCGCTCCAGAATCTGGGGTAACTCTTACCTGGAGTCTTTTACAGCAAGAAGCCTCCGAAGATCACAGTGTAGACCCAGCTAGTGACATGACTGTCATTTCCTCCTTCACAGCTATCTATGTTTACACTGCCCCCATGACCTCACAGGTTCCCTGGGTCATCTCTCCCCTCTCGGCACTGTCTCAGCCACACTTGCCACCTCTGTGTTCTGTAGACATGTCGTCTTCTCAAAGGTTTTTCCCCATGTGCTGTTGTTTCCTCCAAAAAAATGTTCCCTTCCCTTATCTATCTGGAGAACTCCTAGTCATACGATAAAGCCCAACTCTCATGTTACTTTTGTGGTTTTTCCTGGCTCTGCCAAGCAGATTGTGTGGTTCTCGCATCTGTGCTCTCTCAGAACTTTTTATACATATGTAGTATAACATGTGTTTGTGTAGTTTTCCTTAAGCAGATCTTGCCCACTAGAGCCTGGGGACACAATGAGGCAGCCACACTTTGGTTGGGGCTCTGTCTTCCTGGGGAGTGCCCAGTTCCTTTTTCTGGAGAATGGGAATGAGGGTCACATAAGGAAAATTGCTATTGTTGCTTCACCTCCCACTCCTGACATGGGTTATGCCATTTTAGCTGCACAGCAGCACTCAGGATAAGCTTTATGTGAGCACCTGACAAGGAGGAGCAGAGTCTCAGGGCTGTGGGGGTGTCAGGAGTGGGGCTCCCTCACTCCAGAACTCAGGTGTCGCCCCGCGTAGCACACTGACCCCTGTAATGGACAAAGGACCTTCCGACAGCATGGGCAAGAGAAATAAATCGGAGGAGGTGTTTTGGTGCTTTGTATGGAAGCATGCCACCATGATGGCATGTGGCTAGTGGCTTGCTGTGATTGGAGGCTCAGGAAATGACCCCAGGGCTGGCAGGTGGGGGACCTTGGGATCCTACTCCAGCCCTGGGTGCCTTCAGAAAATGTTCTCTTTGCTTATGCTTTTCCAAGGCCAGGTGGACAGTGTAGGGACCATACGTTGGGGGGGAGGGCAAGGACAGGGCAGGGGCTCTGGGGGCCTCATGCTGTGAAGGGGCTGGGTTAAGAGCCCCTCCTTTAGGAGGCGGGAAGCAGAAGAGTGCTGTGGGAGTGGCCATAGAGGTCAGTACCCGAAAGTAGAAGAGGGAGGGTGGGTGTCCCCCAGGGGCAGCTCAGTGCGGTAGGGGGCCCCTCCAGTGGGGACAGGGGCTCTGCTCTTGCCTTTGGTATTAATGTGTTTTTTTCAGAACAGCAACAACAATATTGTACCTTTCATAAGGCTACAGAAGTGAATTGAAATGAATACCATTTTTCTCTATTATAACAGTTAACATTTGTGAAACCCTTACTGAGGGCCAGGATCTATGCCAAGAGTTTTTGTAAATAAAGTTTTATTGGAACACAGCCATGCTCACTGTATACCTAGGATCTGTGGCTGCCTTTGCTCTAGACTGGCAGAACTGAGCAGCTGGAGTGGATACCTGTAAAGCCAAAATCACTTGCTACCTGGCCTTTGGCAGGAGTATGCTGCCACTGATCTGATTGGGCTCATGCAGCCCCAGAGGGAGGTGTGCTTGCATTTCTGTTTAATAGATGGACACAGAGAGGCGCTGAAGCCTGCCCAGGGTCACAAAAGCTAGTAGATTTCAGTGATTTGAAACTAAGAAGCCCACATTCTTTTTCTGGGGGAAGGGCAATTTATATTTTTTATTAGCTTCTAATTGAATTTGACCTGTTTAGAGACTGTAGCACGTATAGTACCTAGTTTTTAACATTTGTTGACAATTTCTTAATGGCCTGGCACCAGATCAATTCTTAAAATATTTTTATGTTAAACATATATTTAATGTTTAATATTGATTAATATATTAACCATTTCTAAATGTGCAGTTCAGCAGCATTAAGCACATTCACATTATTGTGCAACCATCACCACCATCCATCTCCAGAACTTTCCATCGTCCCAGACTGGCAGCCCACGTTCTTAACCACTACCCCATGCTGCCTTGTGGGTGTTTTGTAGAGAAAAGCAAACATTAATGGCATCATCCTTTAGCAGAGGAGACTTGATGTCAGCCTTGGGTGTGGACGCCAGCTCTGCCGTTTACCAGCGCATCTGTACAAGTGTCTGCACCCCTGCCACTCAATTTCCTCCTTTGGGAAACGGGGATCACCCCAGTCCTTATCCTTGCGCATCACACAGTGGGAGGATGCGATAGAATGGGGGGAGGGCCTCATCTAGCATTGTGGGGTGGACAGGAGCTGCGATGCCTTGTGCCTCCATCAGGCGCTATGGGTGCTACGGCCCACTGGTGTTAGGTCAGTCTTTCCTCTCGGGTGGCCTGAGATGGTCCTTGCATCCTCTCCAGGGCCCACAAGCACCCTCAGGACCTACCATGTGTCCTAAAGCTCCCGACCTGGCAATGGACGACCGGGTACTGTGCGGGTACAGCTGCCTGCTCTCTTCTCTCCCAGGGCCTGGACTGGCCAAAGGGCCCCTTTAAGGGGTTCTGTGTGCACCAGCCAGGGACTGCCAGTGGGGGCTCATCGTGGCAGAAATGCCTGTGCCTGCCAGGTCAGAGGGAGGTGCTGGGTCAGTGTGCTGGCCTCTGAGCTGCTCTCCTGGCTGCATTTTGAGTCAGGAGCCCGGGACTGGCCACGGGTTCCCACCTTGGGGCTGGAAGGGGTGGGATGAGCACTTGGGAGTCCTGCTTCCTGAGGGGATTATGAGGGGTTGATAGTGGAGGCAAGGAGCGATCTGGTAAGGACTTTCTGCTTCATTTAGCCTCAGGCCCTCTGTTTTTCTCTCTTCCCTCCCTCACCCCGTCTTGGTGCTTCTGGAAGCTGGTCACTTGTAGCTGCTTGTTCCAATGTGGGATTTTACTTATTGACATTGCAACCTGTTTCAAACATTGAAGAAATTCATATTCTCCCCTTCTTTCCCTTTTTAAAAAAATTGAGGTGAAATTCATATAACATAAACTTAGCCACTTTAAAGCGTACAATTCAGTGGCATTTAGTACCTTCACAATCTGCGCAGCCATCAACTCCATCTAGTTCCAAAACATTTTCATCACCCCCAGCGCAGTCACTGTACCCATTGGCAGTCACTTCCCATTTCTACTCTCTTAGCCCCTGGCAGCCACTGGTCTGTTTTCTGTGTCTGTGGTCTTGCCTGTTCTGGATATTTCACGTAAATGGCTTTTGTGGCTTTTTGTGACTGGGTGCTTTCACTGAGCATGATGTTTTCAATGTTCACCCATGTTGTAGTTGTGTCAGTACTTCATTCCTTTTCATGGCTGACTAATATTCCATTGAACGTATATAGCATGTTTGTTTATTTGTTGATGGACATTTGGGTTGTTTTCACCTTTTACCTGTTGTGACGAGTGTTTAAAGCAATGCTCATAGTGTCTAACTTTACTTCCCAGAGCCTGGGGTGTCCGGGTCCTGTTCTGCTGGCTTTTCCACTCTCTCCTCCCCACTCATTAACTCACCAGTCCAGCCTCGCGTCAAATGGTTGTGAGTGTCCTCTCCTTGCCAGGTGTTCTGCTGGGAGCTTCCATCCTGGACTGTTCTTGAAATCTGGAGAATGATTTGTGGGCTCCTCACTTTCCAAGCAAGAGTACGGGAGTACGAGAGGCAGGCGGGGTGAACTGGGGCCAGCAGAATGGCCCAATGAGAGGACAGTGGCATGCAGGGAGCCCTGGCCGCCTTTCCACTGGTTCCTGGAACATGCTGGACTTGG
Organism: Mirza zaza; assembly: GCA_008750895.1. Lineage (NCBI taxonomy): Eukaryota > Metazoa > Chordata > Mammalia > Primates > Cheirogaleidae > Mirza > Mirza zaza. Next base: position 12,680 of record VSMD01002930.1, on the reverse strand, counting down.
CTGCCCCAAGCATTTGTGTTTGCTGTCAGGAACGCTCCCCCTTCCCTGGCTCCAGCTGGCTTCTTTCACCCTTCTCATCTAAGCTTGCGCTTCTCCTTGGGGAGGTCTCCTGCCCACCTCAGGGGCTGCTTTGCCTCCCCATCCTGTCCCTATTGGCGCCCTGTTTGCTTCTGTGAATCATCACAATCTGAACTGCTTGTTTCTTCCTTTGTTCTCACCCCTCCCAAGAAGCTAGAATAAAGCACTGTGAGGGCAGGGGCCGGGCTTGGGCACCGGGTCCATGTGGCACAGAGTAGGTTCTCAAGAAGCACTCCTTGCTATTGCTTTGAGCTGACTTAATTTCCTAAGTCCACCTTGCTAGCTCTGTGATAGAGGGCAGGTTGGTTAATCTTTCTGAGCTTCACTTCCTTCTTCTGTGAAATGCCCTATCTCTTGGGGTTGGTATCGGATGCAGACGGCCAGCACAGTGTCAGGATGCCATAAGTGTGCACCAGTGGGGCGCTGCTGCTGGTGTTAGTAGTAGATGTCATGGTCATTGTGATTGTGAGTGAGTTTCCTCATGCCAGGTGACTCATACACTTGCTCCAAGTAGCCGGGTGACCTCCTGGAGCTGAGCTGTCTCAGTACAGCAGCCACTCACCAGGACGCTGTTGATACTGAAATGTGCTGTCGGGATGGAGATGGTCTGGGGGTAATAAATGCATCCCGGGTTTTGAAGACTTTGAGAAAAAGAGACTGTAAAAGATCTCAGTGATAATTTTAACACTGATGATACTTTGAAATGATACTCTTTCAGATCTGTTGGACTAAATGAAATGTATTATTAATTTCACCTGTTTCTTTTTACCTTTTTTTTAATGTGGCAACTAGAAACTTAAAATGACAGAGGGGTCACATTGTATGCCTTGGGGCCACAGCTGCAGACTGTCAGCTCCAGAGGGCAGGGCCGGGCTCAGGGTGTGGTTGCCCATGGGATCCAGCCCAGCTCTGCCCTCTGTGAGGTGTGTGGCCCTAGACAAGTTAGTTAAATGTTTTTTGTGCTTCAGGTTCCTCCTGTGGAAAGAAGAGGCTCAGTGTGATGACAGGTGATGACAATGCACATTTGAGGGCCACTCTGTGCCCTGCTAGAACTGGGGCCCTATGAGGACAAGACATGGCACGATGCCTGCCCAAGGGGAGAGGAGACCCACAGTCTACACCAGGAGTGGGGAACCTTCAGCCTTAAGGCCACACATGGCCCTCCAGATCCCCAAGTACCGAATCCAAACTTCACAGAACAAATCCTTTTATTAAGGTACACCATGAGGACTATTGTGTAAAATTTGGATGCAGTCAGAAGGCTGCTCTCAAGAATCCAGAGGGCCACATGTGGCCCCACAAATGAAATGAAAGACTGACCGTGTCACTGAAGCCAGTGATTAGTTCTCTGAAGGGACTGAGTAGGATGACACTGGTGGCAGGAGTGGGGTCTCTGGCTGTGGCCATGGGAAGGCCTGGTGGGAGGGCAGGAAGGAGCTGCACCCAGCCTGGTGCATAGTAGGTCTCACCACCTGGCATCAGGGAGATGACTTTGGTGTGGCCCACAGTGTTTGGCCACTGTACTTACCGTCCCTTCCACGCAGTGGCTTTAGCCTTTTCAACCCTTTTGCAGTATCAGCCACACCAGGATTTAAGAGTTTGCAACCTCTCATTCCTTTTCCTCAGCACCTGCATCTCCAGATGTGGGCGAGACTGCTGTTTGTCCCCAGCCTGGGACGGCCCCAGCCAGCTTCAACTGGATGAGGGCAGCTGATTTTCATGGCGTGGCACAGGGCACAGGCTGCCCTCTTGTTTTGTGGACCCCGTCTCGTCTCCCCTGTTCGGACTCGGGGGAATGTGAGCTGAGTCCTCGACTCAGCTAGGAGCTGTGAGCGAGACACATCCTTTCGTCCCGGGAGCTCTGGTGTCCTAGGGTATCACCCCATCGTCGTCACGGGGTGTGCCTGCTCCATGTGGAGAGGTGCTTGGGAGGACTCTGGCCTGAGTCTTTCAGGGCTCAGCTAACACTGTCATTCTCTTTCTCTTTACACTCACCTGTCTGCACGTTCCTGGCCTTGTGCCACCTAACAGGGTTGGGGATGGGAAGTGGGGTGTGCTCACAAATAAGTGCGCATCATTGAGGGCAGCAGCATGTTCTCCTTCCCAGCCCTCATTGGACCTGTGTCGCCTCCTTACTGGGGACTGAGTGGCTTATCTCAGGTTGCACGGGTAGAAATGGCAGTGGTGGGGTTCAAACCAGCTCAGGCTCCTCTTAAAGAAAGAGTATAGGATGAACAACTCTAGAGATGTAAGGCACAATATGGGGACTATTGTTAATAAAATTGCATTATATTAGGGGTTTTTGTAAAATAAGTAGATTTTAGATGCTGTTGCCACAAAAAAATATGTAACTGTGTTAGACAGAGCTATCTTAGTCTGCTTCACTACAGTAACCATTTTACTCTCTGTGTGTACCCCATAACACCATGCCTCCGCCTCGCGTTCCAGCCCCCGCGGCCTGCTCCCAACTCAGCTCGCTGTTCCCCCAGTGAGCCATACTCCTCTCCTGAGCACTGCTCCTTGCTCCATCCTTCCTGGGTCCCAAGAGAGACCCACTTGCTTACCCTGCAAATGGGGATTAAGTGATTAGAGTCACTATGGCTGGATTAAGACAGGAAGCGCCTGGTGTGGGGGGGCAGGGGAACGGACTGAAGAGACTGCCACCTCTGCTCTGATTTTGTCAGCTCTTCCTGGAGCCAGGCCTTTGCACATGCTCTTCCCTCTGACAGATCTGCCCATTAGCCTTCCCTGCCCCCATCCCCCTGGTGAACATCCTCCACTTGCGCCAAGATCCATCTTGAGCCTTCCTCCAGAAAACCTTCCCTGCTGCACCCCTTCCTGATCCCTAGGCTGGGCTAGGCATGGCGCCAGGTCCCCCCGCCCCACATCCCTCTGTCATTACCCGGGGCACTGTGTATTGCAGCTGCTAGAGACTTTTCTGACTCCCCTGCTAGACAGGGTGTTTCTATGAGGGTAGGAATACATCTCATTCACAGTGGGGTTCCCAGAGCCTGGCCATGGCAAGCTGCACAGGACATGGTTAATGGATTTTGGCTTTTAGTCTCTGATTTCCATAAGGTTAGTGTTGGGAGGGACCTTAACAGGAACACAGTGTGTGTGTCTCTCTTGCTTGCATAGAAGAATACACTCTGCACTTAAGAAAACATCACTCTGTTCTCTGCAGCAGCCTCCTCTAATGACAGTCAACTGTCTGAGCTTTAAATATCATAATACTCAGGGTTGAAATACCCCAGATTGTTGTATCAACCTAGAGCTAACATTTGTGAAGCTTTTTTAAAACTCCATTTCCCTTCCCATCTTCAGATTGGGATTTTGCTACCTCACAGAGCAGCTTGCTTGTAGTGTAGAGCAGCAAAAAAATGTTAGAAAGCTGTTCTCAGAACTTACACTGTGTTCTTGTGTTCACAGAAGGTCATATTTCTTATTACATTGCCCTGGTGTTTCTCTTTCTCCTAAGCTGAACCCTCAGAATGCACTTTGGAAGAGAAACCTTCTTTCTGGAGGTTGGCAGGACTGCTTTCTTGGGCCAGGGCAGCTGGGCGAGTGAGCTCATTAAGCCTGTTGGTAATTGGATTTTAGCAGCAAGTCTTAGTGCCATCCAGGCTCGGGGCTTGATGAGGTCCTTTTTTGCCAACCAGATATCTTATTTTGAAAAAGGGCCTGGATGCCTCTACATTGTGCCTAATCTATTTAAACTGTTAGCGGTATGTGCACTTTGATGATGTGATCTCTCTCTCCCAGGAAACATCCTAGCCACCAGGATGAGCCAGTCTGTGAGGGCCTGTGCATATGGTGCCTCTCATTTTTCTGTAGGCATGGCTAAAAACTAATGCAAGTCCTATTGCTGGATAGGATATCAGAATTTGGAGGTGTTCCAACTAGAAGATGGGGGAGAGGAGCTGGGTACCCTAAATCTCAGGGGCACCAAACTCACAGCATAAGTTGTTAAGTTTTGGAACTTCACAATTAATTTGCTCCTGGATGGGTTTTTAGCTTCCCTTCCCATTTGTTAATGAACAGGAGGCTTCGTAGGTATTCTAAGAGGTCAGGTGGCAAGGAGGTTTAGGGTGTGTTAAGTTGCTCTCAGGCAGGGATGTGGGCTAAATGGTTTGGGATGATGTCTTACGTGTTCACTGTAGCAGGTGCAGAAAGGACCTCTGCTTATCAGAGCTTCCTTGGCACCCGTGCCAGGTGTCTGTGAGAACAGTGCCACAGCATTTGAAAATAACCATGACCTGGACTCTGTTGTGAATCCCAACCATCTCTTGCCACCTTGGTCTGAAACACTCAGTTGTCACCACACTTGAGTCGCCGTGTGTCCTGAAGGGGGTCTCCAGAACATAACGGCCTCATTCCTCCTGGCGGGCAGGTCAGGTCGCACACCTCAGCCCTCCAATCCAGGAAGCTGGTAACGGACATTTTTGTAGATGGTTTCCAGTGATGATTGGATGAATAATTGATTTGCTGTCATTCACTGGAACCAAGAAGAAGAAATCGTGATTGATTAGAATGAGCCATTTAAGAAGATTAAAATTGTCAGGTAATTTTGCTGTCTAAATTAAAAAGAAATACATCTTTGAAGTCCTTGCCTCTGACTTAAGTGCCAAACATAGTGCTTGGTTCATTTAATGCAAAAGAAAGCAATAAAGGAAGAATAGAGGAAGAAAAATGACATGACACATATCAAAACCAAAAAGTAAAATGGCAGACTTAGACCTGGTGTGGCAGCTCATGCCTGTAATCCTAGCACTTTGGGAGGCCAGGGTGGGAGGATCACTTGAGGTCAGGAGTTTGAGACCACCCTGAGCAAGAGTGAGACCCTATTTCTACAAAAAATAGAAATAATTAGCTGGGTATGGTGGTGTACACTGGTAGTCCCAACTACTTGGGAGGCTGAGGCAGGAAGATTGCTTAAGCCCAGGAGTTTGAGGTTGCAGTTAGCTATGATGACACCATGGCACTCTAGCTGGGGCGACAGAGTGAGACTCTGTAAAGCATATCCAACTATATCAATAATATTAAAAATGGATTAAATAATTCAATCTAAAGGTAGATATTGTCAGACTGGATAAAATATATGATCCCAGTATATGTTGTCTTAGTTCTTTCAGGCTGCTATAACAAAATGCCTTAGACTGGCCAGTTTAAAAATAATAGAAATTTATTTCTCATAGTTCTGGAGACTGTGAAGTCTGATCAAGGCACCAGCAGATTCATTGTCTGGTGAGGGCCTGCTTCCTCATACTAGCAGTCTTTTTGCTGTGTTCTCATGACCTAATCAGCCGCCAAGGCTTCACCTCTTAATGCTATCACGTTGGTGATTAGGTTTCAACACATGAATTTTGGGGAGACAAACATTCAGAGCACAGCACTGTCTATAGGAGATACATTTTAAAGTCAAAGATGCAAATAGATTGAAAATAAAAGGATGGAAAAAGATATGTTATACATAGCAACAATAAGAAAGCTAGAATAGCTATACTCAGACAAAATTAACATTAAAACAAAATTACTGGACATAAAGAGCAGTTTTTCAGGTGGTAAAAGGGTCAATCCATCAGGAATATATAACAATTGTGATCATATTTGTACCTAACAATAGAGCACCAGAATACACAAAGCAAAAACTGGAATGAAGTGAGAATTAGACAATTCAACAATAACAGGTGGGTATTTCAACATCCCACTTTCAATGATGGATAAAACAGCTTAGACAAAAGATCAACAAAGAAGCATGAAACTTGAACACCACTGTAAACCAACTAGAACTAACACATCTACAGAACACTCAGCCAACAACACCAGAATGTATATTCTTCTCAAGTGCCCATGAATCATTCTCCAGGATAGACCATGTGCTAGTCCATTAATACAAGCTCAATAAAATTGAAGGGAGAGAAAAAAATACAAATTATGTTCTCTGAACAGTGCGATGAAATTAGAAATTGATGGCGGCAAACAGTGCCTGCCCTGTAGCTGATGTTCAGTTCTAATCCACTGTTTCCTTCCCTTCTCATCCTACATATTCCGACTTGCCCCTTTACTTCCTGGCCAATCTGACCACTGACTTTCCTCACCCTCTCTTCCCGCGTCCATGTTTTTGCTCATGCTGTCCCACTTCCTGGAATGCCTGTTTCTCTGCCTTCCCCACCCTTGCCGTGGCTCCTAAGTCTGTCCTGCCTGTCTGCTGTCCTGGCCCTGGCTAGCTACAGGGAAACTTTGTCTGCTGTTGCTCCATCCCCCTCACCTCAGCTAGGAGCTGTCCCACCTTGGGCCTTGTGTAGTTCTCCTCACACCTCACTCCATCTCCTTCCTGTGGCCCTGGCCAGGGTTCACCCTCCCTACAGGGTGGCTGCCTGTATCCGGTTTCGTCTCCTTCACTGGGGGGTGCCCTAAGGGCGGGCCCATGTCTGATTCCTCTTCTTGTCTCTCTTAGTGTCTAGCACAATTGGGTAATGACCTCTTGCACTGAGGTGAGTTTTAAGTTGTTCAGTCTGAACTAGTATAATACTTAATTGTAGTCTGTAAATATTTTTTCAATATAGTTTATCAGTTTAGATAGAAAAATTGGCCGTAGGTTATTAAAGGTATTGCCTAGACCACCTACCTTAACGAGCCTCAGTAAGGAGAGTCTGTACTGAGCAAGTCAGAGAAGGGGTCCTTAAAGTGAGGTCCTGAGCCCACAGCAGCAGCACCTGGGAGCATCCTAGAACCACATGTCCTCTGGCCCCACCCTGATTTACTGGATCGGGGACTCTGCAGCTGGGTTCCAGCAGTCTGGCTTTTCACAAGCCCTGGGAGTAATTCCAATACCCTTTCCAGTTTGAGAACCAGGGCAGAAAGGGCTGGTCCCCACTCATCCTGTGGTTATGCAGTCTGTCTGGTTGTTTCTAAAATAGTTAACTGGTTGGTTACCTCTGATGGGCAGGAATCACTGCTATCCTCTTGCTGAATTTACAGGTGAGCATGGGACCCTTGTTTTGCAGAGTATAGACGGTAGTTCTTCCCCATGCATATAAGCACATGTTCCAAATTGGTGCTCAGTGGGAGAGCATGCTTGATTTCTGGTGTTTTCTTGTGGAAGACACAAGAATACTCTTACACTGGCTCTTATACTGAACCCTCCCTGCATTCTCTCCCTCCTTGTGATGGTAGGAGTGGACTGTATTGTCATTTCTAGGAAAGGAGTGAAGGCCACAGAGAGTGAAAACCAGCAGTGGTACAGGAATAGAGATCTGGGAAGGGTTTAAGTCCTGTCCACCTCCCGGCTATAGTGCCTTGGAGTGGTCCTTTCTTCCCAGAGGCATTTGTGGAGTGCCAGGCACCTGGTTTCTGCCTATTGAGCAGGGATGATAGTCACAGGACAACGTGATACCTTATCTCTCTCTGATACCCCATCTCTCTCTCAGATGGGGTCTGTTTCCCCATCTGCAAAATGAAGTGTTCTCCAAAAAAATATTTTAAATAAATAGCTAAACCACCTGCTCCAATATACAAAACAGGGAAGTGATGGTTTACTATCTCTTTTATTTTATGACCTTAAACTTACAACATTTACTAGTTATAAGGTCAGTCAGTGAGAATGGTGAGGTTGCTTTGATGACTTTAACTTTGGAAATGAAAAGGTTTGGATGACAGCTGTAGTCTTAACAGCCGTGGCAGGCTGAGTATTAATGGACTTTTGTTGTGGTTGTGAAAATATTCTGTGTTGTGACAACTTGCATATCATATTTGAATTGGTGGCATTTTGTGAGCACCTTGCATTCTCAGAATACATTTCACTGGAGATGACAGGAGAGACTGTACCCCAAGACCTGCACAAAGCTGGGTGTTTGCCTGGCACCCCAGATCCTTGAAGTGAGGTTTACTAGGGTTAATATTTCCTTTGCAGCTCTTTTGAGTTGATGTGATATTTTTGCAGTTTAAAATTATAACACCTAGGAAAACAATTGAGCATTTGTTGCTCCAGACCTTTGTTTGACCTCTGACCCCCTAAGCACATTCAGGGAGCACCAAGGCTCAATGGAAAGTGGTTTGAAAACCAGGCCCCAGCTCCTTGAGTGCTGACAGTCCTCCTGCGTTTTAGACATCAGCCACCGTCCCTCCACAAGGCACGTGTGTCTGTGCGTTGTTATCTGCCCATCAGTGTCATGTTTGGCTCTTTGTTCTGTCTCAACCTCCAAATATCCTCATGTTACCAAGACAGGATCTGGGAAACTGGAGCCTCCAGGACCATCATTGGCTGGGCTGAGCTGGAAGAGCTACAGTTGGAGCCAGCACTTGTCTTAGCTCCCAGTCTTTGGGAACAGACCTGAAGGGTCTTGTGCCTTCCTAGGAGTGTCTGGAGGTCTTGTCTGCTCTCTCCTTCCTCAGATTTGCTCTGGAGTTATAGGGGTTGTTTGGGAAGAGGGACAGTTGTACCAAGAAAGGGTGATATCTTTCTGAAGCTCACACCTGGCTGTGTTCCTCCTCTGCTCAAGGGGCTGCCCACTGGCCCAGGATGAAACACAAATTCCTTATTGCCACATATGTGGCCTCATTTCTTGATGCTCATGCTTTTACCGACTGTCTCAGTACATTCATGCTGCTGTAACAAAAATACCATAAACTTGAGGGCTTTTCTCACATTCCTGGAGGCTGGAAGTCTGAGAGCAGGATGACAGTCAGTTTGCTTCCTGGCGAGGCCCCTTTCTGGTGTACATGTGGCTGCCTTCTTGCTGTGTCCTCACATGGTGGAGAGAGAGAGTGGAAACAAGCTCTCTTGTGTCCCTCCTTATACGGTCACTAATCTCATCATGACGGCTTTACCCTTATGACCCGATTACCTCCCAAAGGCTCCACCTCCTAAAACCATAACATTAGGGGTTAGGATTTCAATGTATAGACTTTGGGGGACACAAACATTCATTCCTTAACACCAACCCTCACGTTAGGGAACTGTCTACCTTCCCTGAATTTGGCGGACCCCGGCTCCTTCTGTCTACACACCTGCACCCTTTTACTCGCATGCCCTTTCTGCTGCCCCTAGCGACTGTTGGCCATCTCAGTCTTTCTCCCCACTGGCTGGGGCTCTGTGGGGGCATGGGCTGTGTCAGATTCATGTTTAAGGTTCCTGCGCTCAGCACAGGGCCCAGCACGGGTCAGGCACCAGGTGGTTGTTGAATGAATGAATGGATGGAGCTCGCATTCCTGCTGCACTGCCTGCTAAAATGCTCTTCAACCTTTCTTTGACCCATGCTTCTCTATCTTCGTGTCCTGATTTTATCACTGCCAGGGGCCACTTCAGGTGTCCCTTCCTTCACTATGCTGGCTCCACTTATCACCTGGGTTTGTCACAGTGTCTTCCTGACTCTACTAGGAGCTCCTCAGGGTATGGGGGAGCCATTGGGACACCCAGCCCTGAGCCAGCATGTTCAGGGACTCTGCAGATGTCTGTACCTGATAAGGTCATCCTTGACCATCCTGTCCTACTGAGCTGGTGGTCACCTGACAGCAACTGGTGTGAGCAATCTAGTAGTCTCCTGACAGTAAGCTCATCTTGGTCTGCACACCTGAGGCCTGTAACTAGTGTATCTCTTTGAGCTCCTGGTCTCTCCCTACCTGTCTCAGCATTTCTTTTCCCTCTGCCTTCTGGACCTGCTTTCTTGAGAGGAGGCATGACATATGTCACTCTGTGCCCCTTCCCCATCCACCAGCATGTCTCACAAAGCTTTGTGCACACAGGGTGCTTGGCAGGTGTCTGTTGAGGAGTACTATAGGCATATCAAGCCACATTGGGTGGCTGGTGTAAAAAGGATATTGAAACCACAAAAAGCAGTTGCTCTTTGCTTGGAAGTCACTAACTGCCCCTGCTTGTTCTTGGCAGTGTGGTTACTTGCTAGTCTTGTGACTCATTTCAGCAGAGGTGAGACACAAATGACCCAATGACTGGGGCCTTTTCTAGGACTTCTTAAGGGGCCCTTGCACATTAATAAAGGGGAGATTCCAAAATGATGCAGGGAGTTTGCCAAGAGCCAGCAAGTAGCAGTTGAAAGAGCAAAGGCTTTGTATTCAGGTAGGGACTTGACCAATCCTTTACCAACTTTAAGCTGAAGTTTCTTCCTTATAAATTGGGAAAAATAGTGTTTGCTTCTCCAGGAGCCTATAAGCACCAAGATTACATGCATAAAGCACTTGAGGTCTTGTACCACCTAGGAAGGGGCAGCCATCAAGTCCTAGGTATGCAGAATGACTGGGGTTTAGCTCATTGGCCGATAAATGTAGTTACTTTGGCCTTCCCTTGGATGGAGCAGTTCCTGGACCACCCTTGTGGCTTTAACCTCCGGTTCAAGCATAATACCTGACACCAGAAAGCTATAAGTAACAGAGTAGGTAAGAACATGGACACTGGAGCCAGGTTGCCTGGCTATAGCTTCCTACCCCCACTGGCTAATTGGGTTATGTTGGTCCCTTTCTGCTGGGACACTAAGAATACCGATGTCATAGGGCTGCAGAATGCTAGGTGAGATCTATTTCATCAGTGACTGATATTACTTTCATGTTTGTTGAATTTTACTTAATTCTCTCTGATGGGAGAGGGGTGTGGGCACTGGCACAGTGCTTAATTCGTATTGCAGCACAGGTTATTGGTCCCCATTGACCAGACTCACCTCAAGGTTTCTCTCCTGTTCAGCACCTAGGACGATTTTACAACAAAAAACTCAAGAAAAAAGAAAACTCCACATGTACAGAATGTTCTAAAGGAAACTTCATTATGTTCTCTTGAATGTTGATAAACAACTCTCATTCCACTGTTTGGTGAGAATTTTATGTGGGTTCTGAATATGTTATGAGTAGCAATTTTATCAGAAATTGTTTGTTTCTGGGTATGTTTGGTGGGGAATTGAGGTAGGTGATTTTCTGATGATATTGAAAGCATTTCATGAACTGGAATATTTTGAAACTACTATTTTATGAAAGTGTTGGGGCTAATTCAGTGACATTTAATTTTCTGTCAATATGCTTTGTTTTTGGAGGGCCAAGGCATTGTGTGCAGAAAGGAGCCTAGCTGTTCATGCCTAAAAATGTTCTTGGGTGCCATCTAAGAGAATGCCTAGCATGGTGCTGCTCCTAGGGATAGAACACAAAACAGACCCAATTCTTTGGGAAGCTAGGAAGTGGTCTTAGATTCAGACAGACCTGAGTTCAAGTTCTTGCTGTGTTATTTTTTAAGCTGTGGATTGTAGGTGGGTGACTTTACCTCTTTGAGCTTCAGTTTCCTTATCTGTCAATGGGGACAATACTGTTCCCTGTTTTACAAGGAGATTTTGAGTATGGATTAAGATGAAGTATGCCCACCACACTGCCTGGCATATAGGCTCTTATAAATGGCAGCTCTTAGTTTAGCTGCTGCTTTTGGGCCCAGGGGTGGGAGTGATACCCTGAGAGACCTATGCAGCCTGACTTAAGGTCACCCCTGGGCCACTCCTCTCTTTTTCTCTGCCTGAAGTAATGGGCAGGGTCACCTTTGCAGAGGAGGTGGGCGCGCATGTGTGTGTGTATCGAGGGGTTGGGAGCGGGGAACAGGCGTCGTTTCCTGTGGGTTTGTGGCTTTGCCGTGTTGTCCCTTTATAGCGCCTGTGGGGGTTTCCGAAAGGCAGGGGAGGCAGGTGGTTGTGGACAGGACAGGGTCTCTTTGCCTGGGGCTCAGCCTTCCTGTCCCTCCACCCAGTCTGCATCTTGGCCGTAACATGTACTGAGTGCCCCCCTAGGAGGGTGCTTTGTGTTCCTCTCTAAACTTCTCAACTACCGTGCAAGGAAGCAGGTGGAAGCCAACATCTCAGGAAGTCAAACAGTCACTGACGGGTCGGAGTTAGTAAGACTGGGGCCCAGTGATGAGAACCTCAGCCCTTTCTCTACCCAAACCGGGGCTGTCCAGGCGGTTTCAGCAAAGGCGGCATGGGAGGCCTAGTGAATCCTTCCAAGATAAGCTTCACGTGGCCTATCGAAAAGGAGCAAAAAAGCTTCGAAAAGCACCCTGTAGTCTTTTTCTTTTTCCCCTCTGAGCCTAGATGCGTTTTACTTTTCCTGGGAACGTGCTGCACCAGCTTTGTAACCGACCGCGTTAGACATCCCGAGAGACGGTTCCTGACGCGTGCGGGGCGGCGGGGCAGCCCAGGAGAAGGGGCCGCGACCGGCACGCGCGGGCAGACGCGAGTGCGGCGGCGCGAGGGCGGGTCAGGCGACGCCTCCCTGGGGAGCGACCACAGGACGAGGGAGGGACGGCGGGAGGAGCCGCCACGCAGGCGGCCGCGCGTGCCCGCAGGAAGAGCCGGGGCGGGGGGCTCGTCCCGCTCCCGGGCTGCGGCGGCGCGTCGAGGGCTGGGCTCGCGCCGCCTCCCCTCCATTCCCCGCCCAGCGGGCCGGCCGCGGCCGGAAGTGAGGCTCGGTGCACCCGGAAGCGGAAGCGGCGGGGCTGGGGTTTCGGTTACTCTCACCTCTTCTGCGCAAGTTTGCTTGAGGTTGAGGCTGCTTCGCGCCCGCGTCGGGGCAGCGCTGGGGGAGGAGCGGCGGAGGCCCGGGCGGGCGGGCCGGGGCGGGGC
>VSMD01002927.1:0-26875 GCA_008750895.1 Mirza zaza | reverse complement strand
AGTTGGCTGGATGGTTGATCACCAAGTCCCACTGCAGGTGTAGCTTGTGTACTCCTGGGGTGGGGCAAGAAATAAGAGGTGTTGCTGGTGGGGCGTGTTGCCCTGGGTGCCTGCCGAGGGGCATGATTGTCTCCTCTTTCACGTCAGTAGGGACACGAGGGGGAGGGTCCCGCTGAGAAAGTTACTGAGAAGATGGATTTTGGACTCTTGTTCTCTTTTTCGTGTTAGTCTAGGCATCCCCTAGGCCAGGGTCCCTTATATTCACAACATCTGCCAGTGTGTCTGCCTGTGGAGAGGTGTTGGAAGGAACATGTTGGCTTGGTTTGCCTCCTTCTAATCACGTAAGTTACAAAGCCGTCAGCCTGCACTGCGCTTTCTCCCTAACAGGTCTTCGTGGTGTTGAGCTAGTGCACATGTTCAGAGAAGAGCATTATGCCTATTTGTGTTTTTGGATAATAGCTCTAATTTCTGGTCATAAGCCATTAACAAAATTAGTAATAAAGACAAGAGTGGTTCAGTGATCAAGTACAAGACTGGAGTAGTTCTTCCCAACGCGTTCTCATCTCTGTCTGTCAATAGAGAGGGATTTGCCTCTGTGCTGTCTGCAATCTTATATCTTTGACCAATCAGGTTTTGAGGACAGTGGGGATGGGTTCGGAAGTCTCTCCCCTGTAGTTTTGGCCTGTTCCAGGTTGTCTCAGTTTCTTCGAAGGCCCTCATGTGGAGTGGCCCATTTGGCTTTTTCAAACCACACAGTAGCATCTCTGGTGCCCACCAGGGAGCCCAGGAGAATACACCCCAGGGGCAAGACTGAATGGCTTACTAAACTCTTCCCCATTCTTACCTTTGTGAAAATTTAACAACAACGTGCAACTCTGAGTGGTCCTTGACCAGGCAGGTCCTCCAGTCAGCGGCCATGCACCGTGGTGCGGGATCACCAATACCACGGTGGGGTGGGGAGTGGGATGGGAAGAGGGGAGGAGGGGCTGAAGGAGTCAGGTGAGGAAGGCCAGGAGTGGGGCCCACAGAGGGTCTCAGGGGAAATGGTTGTGAGGTTTTGTTGAGGGGCAGGAAGAGCAGGCTGAGACACTGGTAGTGAGATAGACAGTCCTTAGGGACTACTCAGCTTGAAATAGATCAGAGACATTTTCTCATGTTTCAGGCTCCTTGTACCAAGCAAAGTAAGCTGGCCGTTGAAGAGGAGAGATCTCAGAGCTCCAGGATTTGAGAGAACATTGCAGATGGACAAGTTTAGGGAGATTCCAGATACCTCAAAGGGACCACTGTGGTTCTAAGTTGTCCTCAGTGAAATCTTACCATTTTTTGAGATAATGAACTGAACTTTCACCATAGTGGCAAAACCTATCATTGGAGGGGACTTTCAAAGGGGATTGAGAAGTGGCTCAAGAATGCCCCAGGTTAAACAGACGCTAACAACCAAGCAAAGCCAAAAGAGCCCTCGAGCAAAGATCAAAATCAAATTCCTACGGTGCCGCCATGGACAAATGTGCGGAGCCCGTCGTCAGGAGCTCGAGTCATCTTGGCGTCGCTGACGGCCAGTCCCAGGAGGAACACAGCCGGCGTGAGAGGCCTCAGTCCCTGGGTGGAAAAGATGGGGGTTCAGAGGGACTTCCAGACCCGTCCAAGTCACAGCACCAAACTGTCAAAGACAAAAAACTAAACCAATAAACAAATTGATTTTATTCCAGTTATTGCAGTAAGCAGAACACCCAGACCCACACATCAGAGAGACCTGGCAGGTGGTTTTGTCTAGACTTTTATAGGGAGGAGCCAACAGGTTGCAGGTGGGGTGACTTCACAGCTGGGATGTTTTTGTGATCAGGGGGCGTCTGTCAGTCTGCCAGACAAGGAAGGTCTAGCTCTGTGTCTAGCTAGTTTGGGGGGACAAACAGTTCAGCTGTGCCTGTCCTTGTCACAGGAGAACAACGGGGTCACCTGTGAGTGCTGTGGAAGTCACGGGACAGAGTGGACGGCATTTACAAGTGGACCTATTAGTCTGCTCGGGTGGCTGTAACAAAGTGCCATAGACTGGGGCACTTAACAACAGAAATGCGTCGTCTCGCAGTTCTGGGGCTTACGTCTGAGATCAAGGTACCTGCAGGGTTGGTTCCTGCTGAGGCCTCTCTCCTTGGCGTGTAGACGGCCACCTTCTCCCTGTGTCCTCACAGGTTCATCCTCTGTGTGCATCTGTGTCCTAACCTCCTCTGCTTAGGACACAAGTCAGATTGGATTAGGGCCCACCCACATGACCTCATCTCACCTTAATCCCCTCTCTAAAGACTACCTCCAAAGACGGCCACACTGTGAGGGCCTGGGGGTCAGGACTTCAACACGTGAACTTGGAGGGGACGCAGCTCAGCCTACAGTAGCAGGTCTTACCTAAGTCTCCCGGGAAGAGCGGTTCTTTGCAGTAAGTTCATTTCCCGCAGCACAAAAGGGGGAGATGTCCAACGTGTGAGCGCGGGCTTAGCCTGGCTGTGTTCCACTCGGGTGGGGGCCTGCACTGCCTCAGGGGCCCATGGGAGGCCCCTGTTTGCTCCACCCACTCCCTGCCCCCACGGGCTGGTGGGGGAGGTGGAAGAGCTCCCCAGAGCTGCCATGAAGATCCGTAAAGAAGACATCCACGGGGCTGAGACCGAGGTTGACAAAGGGAAGGGGACTGAGACGCCACACAGCAGGAGGCTTGGCTGTGACAGATGAAAGACCGTGAGTGTCCACAGGAGGCACAGAACTTGAGAGACAGGGGAGTAAAGGGATGTTATTCCCAAAGGGCTTCACCATGTTGGTCCAGATAATGCCCGGCCCCTTATTTTTCAGTACGCACATACACGGCTGCTCAAGACTGGAGTCTGGTCTGCTTCTCCGTGTTCCACCTGCACTGAGAACGCCCCGGAGGCAGGGCGCACGGGGGCTTGCTGCATTCTGGGCGCCCGGCCCCTCTCAGGGTCCCTCACCTTGTGGACACGTGGGCCTGTGGCTCGCCTGCTTCCTGC
Organism: Mirza zaza; assembly: GCA_008750895.1. Lineage (NCBI taxonomy): Eukaryota > Metazoa > Chordata > Mammalia > Primates > Cheirogaleidae > Mirza > Mirza zaza. The sequence goes on along the minus strand of VSMD01002927.1, from coordinate 23,861 downwards.
GCTGGGAGCTCTCTGAGCACCAGGACCAGTCTGCCGTTCCCTCCGTGCACAGCAGAGGGATCGGAAGGAATTCCTGGATGGCTCTGAAAATGTACATACGTCACTCACAACCGAATCAACCTAGACTTTTTTTGCATCTGATTATGTTTCAACTTGCATCACCTCTTAGGGGCACTGAAGTCATAATTCTTCCATTCCCCCAAGAGTCCTACCCAGGCAGGAGCTGCGTAGCTGTCTGAACTCTTCTGGGTTTGTGCTAAATGGGCAGGTGTTGAAAGAGAAAGGCAAACAGGCAGCTTTCTCAAAGGAGGGGAAGAGGAGGGGGACGGTGCTCTCTGAAGGTTCTTGCACAGAGCAGGGAAGGGGGGCACCCCAGGAGCTGGTTGGGAGGGCCAGAGGGCAGGCTGTATGTCCTGGGCCTCAGCCTTATGAGCATGTACCTCCCAAGCAACGCCCTGAGGACACCTGTAGGAAAATGCGGTAAGTGCTGATAAAAGAGACCAAGGGAGACAAGGGCAACAAGGTAAGATGACAGAGAGGACACTTCAGCCCTCGGCCTGCTCCCTCCATCTGGTGCCCAGGCGTTCTGGAGCCACTCGCTTCCTGTGCCGCAGGGGAGGAAGAGACACGCACAGCAGAGGCCTGGGCCTGCCGGGGACAGGACGGGACGGAGAGAGGCCAGACCCAGCGCCTGCGTGTGCTTTCCTTTCAGAGATGCTGTGAGGCGCCAAAGTGAGCAGCAACAGCACGGCAACCTGGGCAAGGCCAGAACTCGACAGAGGCTCTTCCGGGGGCGTTGCTGGCTGCAACAGCGCCCGGCAGAGCCGCGGCACCGCGAAGGACAGTTTTCATGGCTGTGTTTGGCTGCACAGGTCTCCAACACAGACTAGCTGGGGGATGGGGACAGTTTTAAGACCCATTTGTGTACCATGAAAGCACATGTTTTCTGCATTCTCAATTTGTTAAGCCAAAATAGAAAAAGTCTAGAAAAACAAATGCTTTTAAAGCATAAGGTTTTCCTTGTGCCAATGTCCCCATATGCTCCCCTGAAAATGACTCCCCCAGGCCCCTCCACCAAAATGTGGTATTGCCTCCTAAAATAAAAACAAAAGCAGCAGAGCCAGCAGTGGAGCAGAAAGCGTGATGGGACATTCCCTGGACACTTCCGCAGACCCACTGCCAGGAGTAAGTGGCCATTCTGCACCCACTGGGGGGGGGAAGCGCCGCGTTTCGGGGAGAACCTGGGTCAGCTGTGCTCGCCACGTCCAGGAACGTTCTCATTAAGATTCAGCTGAAGTGATGCACTCAGCCAACATGGCTGTGAAACTGGAACTCGGCCCTGGGTGCGGGGTGAACACTTGCCGCTATTAACCGTGGCGTCTGCATTATGGAGTCTGCGCGGCTCCCGGCATCTGTTCGCAGCACGGGGCCACGCTGTGCGGCCGGGCACACCCCGTGTGCGAGGGAGGTGGCTGGCAAACAGCTGCAGGGCAGCAGGGGGGCTTCCTCTGCTCCCACTTCCCAGCCCCGCCAAGCTGCGCAGACGCGGGGGTGCACGGGGACGAGCCTGCCCCTCCACACGCAGGGCTGCTGATGACAGCTCGACTGGCGACGTTCAGCCGAGTCCTCGTGAGTGATCTGGAGGACACCAGCGCGCCCTAAAACAGAGCCCAGAGTCTACACTGCCTGGCATTTGAGAAGGACACTGTGCATATTGTTTAAAGAAAATAAAACACTGAGGAGATGAGAAAGAAGAAAGAAAAATAGATTTCAAACACGATCCTTCCTTGAGGGAAGCGGCTCTTGGCACCCACAGGAGGCTGGGTCTGTGCTTGGCAGTGGACAGAACAGGCCCCGCCTGCCCAGCCCCTCTCGGTGGCCGACCTGACCCCCTGCGCACGCGCGGCAGCTGCCGCAGGCGCGGGCACGGGGCTGGAGCCGTGCCTTGCGGCCTGCCCTCTGTGTGATGAGGCCTTGTTTGTGCCCGCGCCGGGGGCTCTAGGTAGCTGGCTCCCGCTCCCAGCGCTGTGGGGGAGCTCCTCCTCTTTGCCGGAAGGAGGCTCAAGTTCCCAGCATTGAGGCACCTCGTTTTCCACTCCGGGGGGCCGAGCCCCAGCACACTCCGTGGAGTGACAGAACTAGTCTCCCTCGGAGGCCTGAGGAAAACAGGGACCGTGGAGGGAGACAGAGCAGGCTGCCCCGCTGGCTCAGAGGCCTGGGAATCCCCAGGGCTCACTCGGCCTGGGACGTCTGAGCATCTCTAGGGGCCAGAACCAGAGCCGGCGCAGTCGGCCATGATGACGCCGAGGGGCTGGGGTTTGAGCCATGCGTGGCAGCCACTCAGCTTCTCATGCAACCTCGTTTTCCAACCTCCTTTCCAACTCTGTCCTTAACACATGCTAACGACTAAATGGATGGAGCTGTCTGAGCTCTGCTCACTCAGCCTCTATCGAGTGAATGAGCAGTGAAATGCAAAGGTGGGCAAAACCGAGCAATTGTCTCCAAATAACATACAAACTGAGCGGGTGCCTGCAGTTTGCCAACAGTAAATCTACCCATGGCGTGAGTCTGCCACGGATGGGGTGAAGGACTCCTGGCCCTGCAGAGACACGCAGAAGAGGCCCCTTCTCCCCATGGAAGCTCCACGGGCTCGAGGAGGGCCCAGAGGTCACAGATTCAGAAAACGAGGTCTGAAATTCCCCAGGGCTCGGGACACAGGGCAAGGAAGTTTATTCTAGAGATCCGCAAGGCCAGGCCTTGGTGGTGGAGGAAGGCTTCTGGGAGGACATCACGGTGCAGCATCCCATGGTGGAGTCAAGCCATCCACGAACAAGTGCAGGAAAGCATGGCGGGGCTGGGGGCAAGAACAGACAGCGAGAGGCCAAGACGCAGGGAAGAGCAGCTCTAACATAAGGAGGTTATTATAACATTGAAATGAAGAGGAAGAAAGGCTAGTTAATACCTTAAGCTGTTGTGTGCAATTCATTCATTCATTCAATCACTCATTCTCCTGCCAGTTTCTACGAAAATTTCAAGTTCATATCTACATACTTAGGGGGCTGGGGGGCGGGCGTGGGGAGACCAGGGGAAGGGAGACAGAGTTGGTCATTGCACTTCTGAGCTGTAGCTTCTAGTCACAGCACTCTTCAGTGTCTGGTGAGAGCAAACATTCAAACGGACGTTTGGAAAACGGTTCCCAGTCCTCTCGTAGTTAGTTAGAAGCCTAATCTCCTTGGAAGACGCTGGCTTCTGGTGCCCCTGCTTGGAAGGTCCCTACAGAGCTGGCTCAGTGTCAGCTGTAGGATTCTTGCTGGGCTCAGAAGTTCTTGTATCTTTTAGGCCAATCTTCAGGTTCTGACAAGTGTATGAATTTTCCCCAAATTTTCATGGAACACAAAAGGAACTTTTGTGTGGAGGAACTTTGTGGGAGGTGTGGATTCTTGCTTGTGGTTTGTGTCTTGTCACTTATAGTCCTCTGCTGAGCCGTGCTGGAGGAAGGACGAGAACACCTGCTCTAGTTATGTGTCTGGTGGAGGCATGAGGGTGCCCCCAGGGCTCAGCTCAGGAGAGCTGGGTGCCAGCACCTGTCCTGCCACCAGCTGGCTCCCCTGCCCCTTCCACCACTCTGGGGGGCGGGGGAAGGCAGGCGTGGGAGGGAGAGCTTGGTCTAGACCAGGATTTCTCAAACTTGGCACTATCAATATCTTAGGACAGAAAATTCTTTGTCACAGGGACTATCCTGTGCATTGTAAGATGTTTGGCAACATCCCTGGCCTCTGCCCCCTACAGCTGTGAGTACCAGAAATGTCTGCAGATGTTGCCACATATCCCCTGGGTGGCCGGGACTGCCCGCAGCTGAGACCCCTGTTGTAGACCTGCACTGTCTAATCTAAAAGCCACATGTCATCATGAAGCATATGACTAGTCCAAATTGAGATGTGCTGTAAGTATAAAATGTACACTGGATTTCAAACACTTAAAACACAAAAAGAATATAAAATGTCTCATGAATATTTTTATATTCTTTATATTTTACATTGATTACATGTTACAATGAAGCTATTTTTAATACATGGGGTAAAATAAAATATATTAATATTGAAGAATTCATTTTATCTTTCTTTCTTTTTTACTTTTTATAATGTGGCTACTTTAAAAAAACATTGAAATAACATACGTGGCTCCCTTGTGGCCACATTAGATTTCTATTGGCCAGTGTGGGGCTAGACACGGGCTAAGGTCCTCCTTGCTCAGATAATCCAAATTCCCTTTGAATGACTTACTACCGCAGGAGCAATAAATCATTTTCCAGTGCTATCTGCAGACAGCCAAGGGGTAACAGAGTGTAGACACAAAATCCCATCAGAAAATCTCCGAGTTGTGTTGAGTCTCCTCTTCTCCATGACAAACTAAGCAGAAGCCGCAGCGTCAGCGTTTAGAGGCAACGCCCTGCTCCATCCCACAAAGGAAGCAGCCCGGGCCGTCAGCGTCCTGCTCTGGCACGCTGGACGCACAGGCCCAGACGCCCTGCCTCGCCAGAACCTCCACTCCCAGCTACCCATAAGTAAGAGAGCCGGGGCGGCAGGCTCCTCGCAGGACTCGGCGTAGCGCTTCGCAATCTGCTAAGTGCTTTCCTCACTCGTCACCCTATGGCAGTCGTGCTAGCTGCAAACTAGAACCCCTCCATTTTATACGTGACCAGTAGGAATTTTGCTTCAGAAACTCAGGGGATATGAAATGTTAACTTCTTCATTTTTATCAAATCAAATTAAATCTAAGCCCAAATACCCCAAGTGGTCGGAAAGCCAACCTCAGCCCTTTTTGCCACTGTCCTGTCTCACACCAGCTCTTGCAATTGTCCAAAAGGCAAAGGTCGCAGGGTTGCAAGCCAAGGAGAACATTTAAGGTGGCTTCTCTGGTTCTCTGCTCCTCTGGTCATTCCTCATATGCCATTGTCTCTGCTCCCCTGTGTCTTAGAGAGCTTTATGTGCCGCTCACAGGCTACACCAGGTGCTGCTCCTTTCTACAGTCTGGCCACCTCCCGAGAGCTGTGATTGTCCCTGGAGTCCCTAGCCCAGGATGCTCTCCCAGCCACAGGAAAGCACCCTGTCTTATCTCTGCTTGGCAGCTGGCTCCCGGCCCTGTAAACAAAACAAAACCCAAAGCACCAGCCTCGATTGCCTTGCCCCCCCCCCTACCCCATCCTTGGGCAGGAGCTAGCACGGTCTCTGTAATGACTTTAAGCTTTCAAAACAAAATCGCGAGGGTGGGTTTGGATCCAGGATTTCAGTCCTGCACCACAAACCTCCCAACACGATGAGCTCAAAGGCCAGGCAGCTTTCTGGGAATGCAGGCATTAAAAAAGACAAAATGATGATGTTTCCACCAAGGGAGAAAAGGGGCTCTGTAGGGTCAAGTAACTTGCTCAGTGTCACGTTTCTGGTAAGAGTCAGGGGGGACTCAAACCCCTGACTCCACTTAAACATATCATGTGCCACTCCTACTCCACGCTCCTTCCTGAAATCACCAGAGCCTGGAAAGAGACCTGCTCCACAGCACCGCAGGCTGAGGCCTAGGGAGGAGGCAGCGAGAACTTTAAGCCCTCATTTCTAGTCCTAGAAGCTCCTTCCTCCGAGGAAATGCTACACTCCCCACGACCAAGTTAGAGCACATGTCCCTGCCTCCAGGGGCCTTGCTAGAAAATTTAAACAAGACCTTCTTAAAAGTTGAGGCTAACACATAACTAAACCAGATCATCTGATTTATAAGATACTTTTCTATCTCAGCAATCTATAAAAATGTTTTGTTTTGTTTTTTAAAGTATGCAGTGAAATCCACAGAGGCTTCAGGGTTTCTGCAAATAGGTGATTCCAACCGCATTTTTTCAGCTGGATGGCGGTGGACAGAGGGGTTGCTTAGCAAAGCCTGTTTAGAGAAAGCATGGAATGCATGCTTATCTGATCAGAGGTAGGGCTGATTAAAGTACTCTACTGTAAAATTACGGAGGGAGCCTTACGGTTGGAAAGGATGCTTGCCATATGAGTAGGCCCAACTTGGGGACTGTGCAGGAATCATCACTTGGAGTGCGAAGTTTATTAGAGCAGCAGAAACAGAGAGCTGCTGCTTGATGTCCCCACAGGGGACCAGAGTCACAGAACCTAACGTAACTTCTACAAATGTGCTCAGCAAAGGCTTCTGTTGAACTTTAAAGAAGAAATGTACTACTCTATTCAATAATCTTACAAAATGCTGCACAGCTAATAAGAGAACTGAAATGCTGTACCTTTTAAAAATAACATGGGCCGGGTGTAGTGGCTCACACCTGTAATCCTAGCACTCTGGAAGGCCAAGGCAGAATGTTCAATTGAGGCCAGGAGTTTGAGACCAGCATGAACAAGATGGAGCCCTGTCTTTACAAAAAAATAGAAAAATTTAGCTGGGCATGGTGGTGTGTGCCTATAGTCCCAGCTACTAGGGAGGATGAAGCAGAAGGGTCGCTTGAGCCCAGGAGTTCAAGTTTGCAGCGATCCACTGCACTCCAGCCCAGGTGACTGAGCAAGACCCTGTCTCCAAAAAAACAAAACCATAGAAAAAATCCAGAAAAAGAAGCTGAGTTTCACAAACATGAAGTTGAATGAAAAAAGCTGTTCAATGTGTACAAGAGTACACATTGAATGATTCCATGAATATAAAATTTAAAAAAAAAAGGGGGGGGAAACTAACTGTGGAAAACCACTATGGAAGTTCTTCAGAAAAAATATAAAATGGAATTGTCACATTATCTAGCAATTTCGTTTCTGGATATATACCCCCAAAATTGAAAGCAGGGTCTCAAAGAGATATTTATATACCAAAGTTCATAGCAGCACTATTCACAGTAGCCAAAGGATGAAAGCAATTCAAGTGTCCATCAACAGATGAATAGATAACAAAATATGGTCTATATATACAATGAAATATTATTCGGCCTTAAAAAAAAGGAAATTCTGACACATGCTAAAACATAGATGAACCTTGAGAACATTATGCTCAGTGACATTAAGCCAATCGCAAAGGGACAAACACTTTATGATTTCACTTATATGAAGTACCCAGAGGAGTCAAATTCATAGAAACAAAAAGGATGATGGTTGTCAAAGGCTGGGAACAGGGGGAGAAATGGAATTTTTGTTGAATGGGTACCGACTTTCAGTTTTGCTGTGTGAAGAGAGTTCTGGAGACAGTGGTGGTGGCTGCACAGCAGTGTACATGGACTTAATGCCACTGAACTGCCTACTTAAAAATGGTCATTGCCACAACTAAAAAATATTTTTTTTAAAAAAAAGGGAGGAAAATACAGGCAAACTAAGCTGTGCCGTGGATGAAGCTGGTGCTAGGGAAGGCACCGAGGTGGGTGCCCGGGAGCTGGTCGTGCTCTGTCGCTGAGCCGGAGCCCTGGTCAAAGGAGCCTTCCCAGCTTGTGAACTTTTATCAAACTGTACATTTAGGATTTGGGCACTTTTCTGAATGCAGGTTATTCCTTACTTAAAAGTTTAGAAGATTATATGATAAAAGTTTATATGGACAAAAATAAAAACCTAATTGGACAAGAAAGGCCACAAGGATGAAAGAGAATCCAAATTCTATAATAATGCATGATAGATGATTAACTTTTGTACATTTTGTTCATTGAGTTTATAAAATAACTGTAATTTTTGTCCTCATTGCTACTCAGTTAGTGAGTAAGAACAACCATCCAAAAAAAGTCAGTTTTCTTTTTTTTTTTTTAACTTTCTCCTAAGAATCCCTCCCCCAAAGGCTGCTCAGCACACTCTGGCCTTAGTGAAGCCATTGGAGAACAAAACAAGCTGAGTGTGTGGGGTGGGGCTTTGCAGGGATTAGGTTAATCACAGGTGCACCCTCACCTGAAGCAGCCAGCAGCTTATTCATTAATCAGGCGCTTAACAGGCTGTTGCTCCGAGTTCCCCGCTTGGCCTGGCAGACTGGTGGCTTTGGATTGGTTCCCAGTTTGGGGCACCCCCCACGAGCTCCCCTTTTCCACCCTTTGCCAAAACTTCTCTCTGCAGGTATCTAGACCAGAAGCCCAGGTTCTGTCAGATTCTATTCTCTGTTGGATTCCCCATGCAGAGCTGACCGCTCAGGTTTCTCCTCCCGTGATTCTCCGGCTCTCCCTGACACCCGCCCCCCACGCCGTCCACACGGCTCAGGTTGTGGTCTGAACCAGTTTCTCCACAAGAGGTCCCAGGTCTGCAAACTCTTTCTCCCTGCCTCCTAGGCTTTCTTCCAAAGCTTTGCTTTCTGCTTTGATCTCACATTCCTTCCTCCACCTGACCGTAGCCCAAATGTGGCACGGGGCTCACAGAAGTAGTTCTACATGTCATTATCATTTGTGCCTTTTTATCCAGCCTTAAAAAATATATAATACTGACTTCTTACAATATACTAAGCACAGCATTCGTGCAATCTAATGTTCACATCTTCATCTGTGCCAGGGAGGAGACCGAGGCTCAGAGAAGTAATTTGCCTGTGAGCCCTGAAAGCGGCGAAGACGAGACACAAGGTTTGCCCAGATTTGGCGTGCTGCCCGTCACAGCGGGGATATCTGGAGCCTCGTCCACACTCTGCTGAGCTAGAGTCTGCTGAGTTGGGTGCCATTTTCCCCAGCGAGCTGTGCGCGTGGAACTTGCTGGTCTTCTCTGACCACTGTTAGAAGAACATTAACAGCAAATCATGGAATGTTAAGGATTTAAAGAACTCTTCAGAGGCCCTCTGGTTACGCCTTTTTGTTTGAAACACCATCTATGAGCCCAGGGCCTTCTGTTTATCTTTGATTTCTCCCAAGTAAAACCAGGGAGCAGATGTGTGCAGCTCAGCAAGAATCCTGCTTTGGGGAAATACTTATGTCTCCAGAGTTGGGACTGGCTTTGCGTAAAAGGCCGTGGGGTGGAGAGAGGCTCTCTGATGAGCAAGATGGAAGGGCATCTCCCAAAGGCACACTGAGCCATCTTTAAGCTGGGGGAGGGGGTATAAAACAAAGCAGATCTACATATTATTCCAGACTCAGCTCTGTCCTTTTGAGGAAGCCAGCACTAAGAGCTAGCGTAACCCTTCCCTGGCAATCTCTTACTGCTGGGGAGCAAGACCCCAGCCCCTGGGGCTGGAGCATGGCCCCTGCCAGGCCTACGGAGGACAGGCGCAGGGCGCCGATGGCTCTGGAGAGTGACTTCTGCAGTCATGGCCCGGGTGGGCACCAGTAGCATCCAAAGAGAAGCAAAGGCAAAATTTTAGGTCAATTCTGTCAAAAGAGAGGAAGATTTATTTATTTATTTATTTATTTTAGAATTTACTCGGGATTATCAGAAACGAGAAAAAAAAAACTCCATTATTTAAAATCGAGCAGGTAAGGGGTGGGGAAATATTCATTTCCTAATGACGGGCTTTTGCAACCAAAGATCCAAATAAAGTGAAAAATAAAAAATGTTTCTTTCCTATTTCTACCCGGAGTGAAAATCCAGGAAGTGGACTACTTGCCTAAGCCTCCTATGAAAACAAGCCTCATTCACTGACATCGCAATCCAATCTTCCTCACTCCTGCTCCTCCGCGCTCCACGGGGCAGAGCAATGGTTTGTCCCACCTCCACCAGCTGCCCCCACAGGCACTGCCTCATTAAGCCCTGTGACCGGTGACTCCCAACTTAAGAGAAGCTGAAAAGGCCTATTCTGCACCGTTTTATACTAAATCTTTTTCCAAGAAACTTCACCATATAAAATATTCTAAACTTGGGAACACTAACTTTTGCATTATTTCCTGCCCAGCAACAGAGCTCAGAGCATGATGCTCTCCTCTTGCCAGATTTGGGCTGGCTGCAAGAAAATAACTGTTCCTCTTTGAGCTTCTTTCCATCACTTGTAGAGACAAACTGCCCAGCTACCAAAATGAAATGTTTCCCAGGTTTTCCTCCCACACCTATGACCTTTGTTCCTTGATTAAATCCTGGATTCCCCTCTAAACAGAACTGGACTGTGTCCAGCCTATTTCTTCATGTTCTTCAAACATTAGCCCAGCAGATGTCGGGTTTGTGTGGGTTTTTTTTCTCCCCCAAGAGGTTTTTGTTTGGCTTTTGAGTTGGCTCCCGGGATTCTGAGTGGAAAGTCTGCAGCAAGTACCCCATCCCACCCTGCCACCCCCAGCAGGGCAGGAAAAGGAAGCCTCTGTGTGCACAAGCCTGTGGGCGGACTCAGCCTTTGCCTTGCGCTGTGCCTCCCTCTCTAAACACAGTAAGGAACTTCAAGGTAGCAGGAGGGGAGAAACGAGCAACCTCCTCTTAAGCTGGTATCATAGACAGGCCAAGAAGGACACGGACACAGTCTGGCAGGGACACGCTGGGCCACTCCTCTCCCACAGCCAGCCACACCAAAGCTGCCTGACCTTTGTCATCCTCCCCCATGCAGGGCTGGTCCTTTGAGCAGGCTGAGGGGACAGGGGTCGGCTTACCAAGAGGAAGGAAACTCCCCAGCAGGCCCTGGGGAGGAAGGCCTGGAGGCCTGTTCCCGCAGAGCTGGGGACCCGCAAGGCAGGAGCCATTAGAGGGCAGCAAGTGCCTGTCTCATAACACCCAGCAGGCTCCGTTTGGGTTTTTTTCTTCGTTGTCAACCCTTCTCCTCCCCCCCACCCCGCCCCCAATTACAGGATGTATCAAAAAGCAAAAGCACCAGGGCTCCAGCGTCAGCAGAAAAGCAAGTTAGAAAGTCCAGCGAGCGGGGATGGAGGTCAGGTGGCGCCCAGCGTGTGCCCAGATGGGACCAGGGGGGGTCACTGCTGCCCCCCCCCCAGCCACCAGCCGAGGAGACCAAGCGTGGAACTGCGCAGTGGGGAGGCTCGGCGCCACGCCCTTTGTGTCACTTGGCTCCTCTGACTGCTGGAACGGAGGACAAAGGAGAGCCTTGGTGCTGGCAGAGCTGGGGGCACGGCTGGGTTTTACAAGGAAGGACGAAATTCGATCCCAGCAATCTGGATAGATCACGGTTGCAGTCTCTGAGGTGACCCAATTCTGAGAGGAGCCGCTTGGCTCTGAACACACGAGTATCACAATCCCAGCTCGCACCCCAGCCTTGCCAGAGAGGTAGGAACGTGGAACCCCTCCACGGGACTGGACTCACCTGAGCTGCCACCCGGGCAACCCCTGCCAGAGCAGCTCCGCATTTCAAAGGCTCCTGGGACACCCAGCGTTGGCCCCTGTCCCACCTCCCACCAGCACCTCTTTCTGATTCACCAAGGGGTCCCACGCAAAGGGGGAGCTCCGACCGCTGACAAGAGCCTGGGGCAGTGGAGGGGCCTTGCCTCAGCCCAGGTCACCAGAGGCAGCGAGCAAGGGGGCTTGTGCAATCTTACTGTTCTTTCCTTCCTGCAAGCTCCTCGGGACAGGCCTGATCCATGACCAGCTCATCAGAAGACCTTTGAATGACAGGCTCTGCCCCCCAGAAAGGCCTGGGCACATTAAAGCATCAAGCTGAGGTGAGAGGTGACCAAACTCCAGCAATGAGGTCTCACCATGGCCCACAAGCCAGGGACTAGGGGGATGGGGAGGTCCTTACTCCCTTCTCCCCACCCCCATGGCTCTTTCTCTTTCCTCTCTGGAGATGAGGTCCCTCCCCCAGCCTCTGCATACAACAAGTGAGGTTTGGCCAGTCCCTGATTCTGCTGTTGTTTAGGCTGTCACCATGCCATACCTGGGGGTTCCTTAGAGAACGATTACTACTTGTCACATCACTCACAAATGTTTCGTTTTCAAATCCCGCCCTTCCACACCAGGCGGTGGGACCTCAGGAGGCCTCTGAACAGCTAGGTTCCGTGCTCTGGGTGCTCAGGCTCTGCCTCTGGGACTCGTCCTCTCTCCTCATTCATTTCAGTAGTCTCAGCCGAAAGAGGCCGAGGAGCCTCTAACCGTGGCGTGCTGAATATAGAAATAGCGCTCACAATCTAGAAAAGAGCGCACTTGGAGCTGGACCCGGAACCTCATGTCGCTGGGAGGGCTTCCAGTTTCCAATAGCATTGGGCTCAGCATTCAGACTAAATTTCCCACTGACAATAATTTAAAAACCTGGATAAAATATAAAAGAACTCCCAATCTTTCAGTTTTACTTGTTAAATATTGACAAGTAATACTGCCTGTTGATATAAGGAAGAATGAGCGTGTGAGTCACTCCTCTCCTCTCAGGCGACAGAAACAAAATTATTGGTGCTGTAAATCAAGAGTCAAACTGATGTGTAGTTTTCATAAAATTCTCCTAATAAATTTATCCAAAAAAAACGATTAAGCTGGACAAAAATTATACTGTGTGCACATTCGCATGATTTCCTCTTTGGCAGGCTGATTCCACCTGGAAAAGAAGACAGCTCTGTCAGATTCCTCTGGGACGTCCACACCCTCCAGCCGCTGTGCCTCTCCCACCAGAGAGTGCAGAAAGCACCTGCCCTGCTTGTTTGCAGCCATGATGGAAGAAACCATTCGACTCCACTTCAGCCCTCCAATGTCCACATGAACAAACATTAGACAGTCTCCAGACCTGTTAGGTTTTTAATCCAACTCACCAGAGTAGCTTTATTCTTCGCCACTGTGATTTGGGCACATCTCTGAGGTTTTTGCCCCTCTAAGATAGTAGAAATAATGGTAACTACCCATAGTGTTATTATAAGGATTAAATAAGATAATACAGATCAAACATGTAGCACCATGTACGAATTCTAAGTGCCCAATTAATGTTAGTTATTATTCTTGATTAGTGTTAGTATCAACCATAAGAGATTATGACTGCCATCTTCTTCAACCACATATCCATGTTTGCATCTCTTTTGAAACACTCAACCAAGCATTCAGACTTTTTCAAAGTGAGACACACTTCCTCATGAAGCAGACCCGTCCATCTCTGGACAACTTTGATTATTGCAAAGTGCAAGTTTGTGTTGAAAATGAAGTCTGACTCCAGGGAGCTTAGTTCTCCTCCTGAAAGCCATAAATCTGATTTCCCTTCTTCAATGTGCGAATGCAGTTATCACATCCTTTTTTCACCTCACTCTCCCTCCCTAGTTCTTTTCAACCTGTCATGGTTGCTCTTGGCAAGTGTGGATGGTTGGTTATTTCCTTCTTGAGTGTGGCGGCTGACACTGTACTTCTCCAGTGAAGCCTAACCTCAAGCGGGCTTTGTGGGGTCCACACATGCTGGTGGCTCCTTTTTGCCCTACTTTTGGCTGGAACCATTTTAAGTCTTTTCCCTGCTCAGCCACAGCTCCCCACCTTGGTCTTGTGCAACTCATTTTCCACCCAAGTGAAGAAAGTGACATATTTTCTTACTAGATTCAGCCCCATTTCCATGCTTTCCAAGATGTTTTTGGATCTTGATTCTGGCACCCTAAATGTCTCTCAACATTGAGTAACCAACAAATCTGGTTAAAAGTGACTTTTATGACTTTCCATGGGTAGCGTGGTGAAACATGAGGTTGAGACACGGCCAGGGAGCCCTCCCTGCTGAGGGGACCCGCCCTGACATTCAGAGCCCTCCCTCCCAGCCACCTCCCCCAGCCGCCCGCCCCACTGTGCACTGTCTGAAGCATTTTCTGCCCGGTCTGGGACTGCACAGCAAGTGGCAAGGGGGGAGTCAAAAGCCCTTGGTGAAAGAGAGAGGAACGTGTGCATGGGTTGGGGGGCTATCTGGGGTCTTGAAGCCCAGAGGGTAGAGGGACAAAAAATAAAAAAAAGAACTGAGCAAAATAGGGACAGTAAGGAAGGAAAAAACAAATTAAGACCTAAATAATTGGATAAGTTAAAAAGAGAAGAGGGAGAAAATGTTGGAGGAAATAGACAGGGATTAACAAAAGAATTTAAAAAATGGATAGCAGAAAATACAGTGTGACGAGGATGGCAAGATGGGAACAGGCAAGGGCACTGGGAAATGTGAAACACCAAGGCAAGAAGGATAGTAAAGCTGCCAGGCCCAGGAGAAGTTCTCCAGGCCACCGTGGCCACGGGGCTGCCGAGTCGCTGGATTTCATGCGTGATACCAGAGCGGCTGACGGTGACCTCACCCAGACAGAGGAAAGAACTCCGCAACCAAGATGTATTTTGATGCTGACAATGTTGGTTTCATGGAAGGGTGTTTTCGTGTCCTGAAAATCTGTGGACATGGGAATAAACACATCAGGCTTTGCTGAAAACACCTATCTGGAAAGGGCAACGTGTATTTAAAACAATCTTTGAAAGCAAAAACCATGATCCTACTCTGTTTTGAAGCTCCAGGTTTACGATGTAAACTCAGCAGAAACCTAGCATCTCTTCCCATTTGAGGCTGCCCTAACGTTCAGGGAATGTAGCCTTTGGATAGACATTTGCTGAACGGACATGACTCCCGAAGCAGAGTGAAACAGCGCCGACCTCGGGGAGGACTCAGCCGGCTCCACATTCATTGTCCAACGAGCCTCGTAACTCAGCTGCCTGCCACCTCGAGTGGCATGGAGTGTATTCCTAGATCGTGAGGCCTTTTCCTTATATATACATCACATGTCATTCCGTACCCTTTGGAGTTTAATATGCTTGCTGTGTTCACCTCATCTCCCATTGTAAACGAACAGCACTGTAGAGCACAAAATGCTCAGAAGAGAGTTCTTTGAAGTAATACTTCCCAAACATTTTGAGTCCAGCTTACAGCAAAAAAAAAAAGAAAAAAATCATTTTACGTCCCTACCCAGTACACAGCTTCTCTCTCTCTCACACACACACACCTGAAACAAACATTTCATAAAACATATTTAGCCCCAGATGGGCTGACTGGCTCTTCTCCCCGTGTAGGGGAGCCTCAGCATGGACTCGAGGAACCGAGCACTTCTAGTCCAACCCCGGGGCTCGCCATCCCTTGGGGATCACTGAACCAGACACAGCATTGCAGACACACGAGACTAACACGTGCAATTATTTAAAAATGTTTCAATAAAAATGCCTGGCTGGCTCCGGGCCGCCCCTATCCACTCAAAAAAAAAAAAAAAACATATTTAATCTTACTATATGTAATACATACAATCTAGTATTTTCTATTCTGTATCGTTATTTTAAAATTCTAGGCATAGCTTACTAACAGGTTACAATTCACAGTTTGAAAAGCATGGGCTAAGGGGCTTCCAAATAGAGATGACAGATTGAATGTATACATTTAGCACCACTCCCTTTGGGGATCCATTAAAATGACAATAGGCCAAGCATGGTGGCTGGCCTTAATCCCAGTACTCTGGGGAGGTCAAGGCTGGCTGATCGTTTGAGCTCAGGAGTTTGAGACCAGCCTGAGCAAAAATGAGACCCTGTCTTTACCGAAAGTAGAAAAAATTTGCCAGGTGTAGTGGCACATGCCTGAAGTTGCAGCTACGCTGAGGCAGGAGGATCGCTTGAGCCCAGGAGTTTGAGATTGCCGTGAGCTAGGCTGATGCCACGGCACTCTAGCCCAGGCAACAGAGTGAGACTCTGTCTCAAAAAAAAAAAAAAAAAAAAAAAAAAAAAAGAAGAGATCAATAAAACGGAATAGAGACACTAGAAATAGATCTGCACAAATATAGTCAACTGATCTTTGACAAAGGAGATAATCTCTTCAACAAATGCTGCTGGAACAACTGGACATCCACGTGCAAAAAAATAATAATAACAATGTAGACAGAGACCTTACATCCTTCACAAAAATTAGCTCAAAATGGATCATAGACCTAAATGTAAAAAACAAAAACCGTAAAACTCCTAGAAGGTAACATAGGAAAGTATGAATTTGGGTTTGGAAATGACTTAAAACGCAGCACCAAAGACACAATTAATTGGTAAAAGAAATAATTGACAAGGTTGACTTCATTAAAATTAAAAATTTCAGCTTTGCAAAAGACGGAATGAGAAGACAAACTACAGACTGGGAGAAAACATTTGCAAAACATAACTGAGAAAGGAATGTTACCCAAAATATACAAAGAAGTCTTAAAATTCAACAATAAGAAAACAAACAACCCAATTACAAAATGGGCAAAAGATCTGAATAGACATCTCACCAAAGAAGATATACGGATGGCAAATAAATGTATGAAAAGATGCTTCAAATCATACATCATTGGGAAACTGCAATTTAAACAAGATACTACTACACACCTATTAGGCTGGCCAAAATCTATAACCCTGGCAACACGGAACCCTGAGGAAGATGTGGAGCAACAGGAACTCTCATCGTTGTCGGAAGGAATGCAAAATAGTACTTTGGAAGACAGTTTGGCAGTTTCTTACAAAACTAAACACACTTTTACCTCACTCCAGAGGTCTGTCCATCGGCATAGCTCTGCGCCCCCCACCCACTCACACGCCACCTGCCAGCCAGCCCAGCCGCCTGCCATAGTGGCTCTTCCTCACAGCGGGGGCTCCTTTCAGTGTGTGGATTACCAGGAAGAGGAACCGTGTTCCCAAAGGCCTCTCTCTGGATGAAGGACGGGGAGTGAAATCAGTGTGTTTTTCAATAAAGAGGCTGAGGGTGAGAGGGACAGGAAAAAGGGCGCCTGTGCTCACCCCATCACCCTTAGCTCCTTGGACTCCCTGGCCCTCAGTCTCACCTGCCTGACAACCTCGACCCCTCCCTTAAATCCCACACACCTTCGTCCCTCCCCCATCCTGATGGCACTGATGTTAGAAATGCTGACCCATTGGTGCCAGGGGCGCCAAGAGTGCGTCCTCAACCTTCTTGGCCATGGTGATGAGGTGACCAGGGCCCTAGGTCCCCGTACAGCGCGCCCTCGGGTTTTTCCTGGCGCCCATCACGCCTCTGCCGGCCCTGTCTCCCACTCAACACGGAGAGCAGAGGTGCCGGGCTCCTGAGTGCTGACCTGCCCCGCTGTCTCTCCCGCCCGCAGGCACCCCTGCCCACCTTCCCCTCGGACCCCCTTGTCTCCTCCTCAGGGTTCTCCCCAACTAGAGCCAAAGCCACAACAAAGACAATGACAAAAACAGTCTCGCAGGGCTGGCATCACCAGGGCGGTGGTGGGTGGACCGGGTTTGGACAGGGCCCTGTAGTCCAGTCCGAAGTTGGAATCCTGAAGGAGCAGGTGGGTGGGGCAGTCACGCAGCGCCGGGGACAGGAAAGTGGGGTCGCTCTTGGGCCATCACTCCCCCCTCCTCTCTCTGGCGTTCCTAGGCCCTCCAGAAAGACCGCTAGAGAAAGGAGTCCCGAACCGCCGTCTGGAAGTAACTCTCATTATAAACCCCCACCGACCTCCCGGCAAAACCAGATCAGACCCCTCCCGAAACCTCTCCCGGAGCTTCTGCCCCTTCTCGCCATCTCTACCTTCTTTGCTAAACTCTCTAAAGGTAGCTTCCCTTGACACCCCTTTGCCCAGCTTTCTAACTTCCCTCAGGCTGGCTTCCAGGCCTACGTCCCCCTAACCAGTTCTTGTTATGGGTCACCAGGCGACACTGAATCTCCAAGTCTAATGACACTTTTATTCTTGGTAACTTCTGCAGCAGGTGGACTCACCTCTCTTCCTTCTTGAAATGTCTTCTCCCCTGGCTTCCGTGATGCCCTCTCCCCACATCTCCCCTCCCGACCTTTCCTTCTCTGTCTTCCTCGTGAGCTCTGTGCTGGTTATCTTGCTTCGGGGACTCCACTGTAGCCCTGGGCAGTCTGCCTTCCGCATGCTCTCCTATGCCCCACACACCCTCACTATTTCCGTCCCAGTTATCTGAACAAAAGCTCCCAACGTGGGGTGAACTCGGAAGATCCAGTCCAGGAGTCACTTGGGTGTCAGAAAGGTGAAGCACACTAAGAGAGTAGATGGAGCTGGGGACACCCCTGTGGGGGCTGGAGGCTCCCTCTGATTTCTTCAGAGGAGACTTCCGTGGGCTGCATGTCTCCGCGGCAGCACGGAGGCTCACGGGTCCTTCCCGGGATCACACGTAGCAGCACTGGGGCTCCATGTTAGACCACAATGACCCCCTCCCTGCCAGCCCCACACTCAGCTGTTCCGGTGCCATCTGTCCCAGCTTCCATCACACAAGTGCAGTTTTAACTCTGCAACACAAGTGTGCATCTGTTCCCAGCCTAATTGGGGGAAGGGGGGGCTGTTTGAGTCATTTTATACGAAGAATCCACTGAACTGAACATTTGTTACTATTTAATTAGAACAAATAAAAAACAGAGTAGCTGTGTAAGATGGAAATTGCCTGAAACACGATACGCATGCACAGAATGACCTACTGCAACCTGCGCTCTTGTCAGTGGCATCACCAAGTGACATCCCGCCAATGATGACCAGTGATGCCCTGACCATCAGCTGGTTAGGCACACACAGAGAAGCGTTTTGTAAAGCCAGCTATCAGAACTTAGTCATTAGAATGTACTAGAAACTAACGTTACATTTCAAGCAACATGGATGAAATGAAAAAGCAAATCATTCATGTTTAGTGACTAATAATCAAATAATAAGGTTGACCCACTGTAAAAATGTCAACAAGCTAGGAGAATGTTAAGAGAGCAGAAAATTTGAGCCAGATGATGCAAAAAGACAGAAATGGATGACTTGGGAGGAATTCTGCCTGTGTAGGGTCGGGGAGATAAGAAGCTTTCGAGCCACGTGCTGTAGAGGTAATGCTACTTCCCGGCTCAGCCGTAAAGATTAAGGATGGACACTGGCCAGGCAGGAGAAGGGGGAGGGAGTGTGTTTGCATCCCTGACCTAAGGCCCCTGGCATTCGCGGGGTGGCCCTGCAGAAGCAGAAGGTGACCACAGTGATAGTGGCAACACACAGATCAACTGTGGCCCAAGCAGAGCACTTTTTAAATTAACATCTATAATATAACTCCCAAATTTATATCCTAGTCCTGACCTCTCTTCATATCTCCAGACCCACATATGGAACTTTTTAAAAGATCTACATGGATGTTTAGAAGTGTTTCCAACGCAACATGTCCTAATCTTCTCAACAAACTCGGTCCTCCTCCAGGCTTCGCTGCCTGAGTGGCGTCACCACCCACTCACTGCTCACGCAGAACCCCTGGAGACAGCTTTTCATCCTTTCCCTCATCTGGCCACCCCTGACCCCGTCCGAGCCCACCCACCACTGTCACGGCTTCTGCCTCGGCCGGGCTGCCATCGCCACTGGGACTTCCATAACAGCCTCCTGAAGTGTCTCCGCTTCCATTCTCCCCCCACCCCATGGTCTACTCTCTCCACGGCAGACAGGACAGCCGTTCCACGGTGTCGTCTCCCTGTGGCACTCAGGATAAATTCCGGCCTCTGTGGGCTCTCACCGTCTGGCCCTGCCTGCTTCTCATTTCTCCTGCGAACACGTCAACCTGCAATGAAAACTGCGTATGTGGGTTTCCTTCCCAAGGAGTTCTCTTGCATGTGCCAATACTTTCCAAAGAGAAATCAAGTTCCCTTTCAAGCTAAAATGCGAAATAGAGTTTGGCTTATCTCCTAAGAAGGCCAAACTCAGAGCCAACCTTGTAAAATCTTTTGCCCACGTTTAAATTCTTGAAAAGCAATCTCGCTGGACTCCCCGCCAGACTCCCTGCCCACGTGTCCCCAGCCCGGCCCTCCAGCTCGGCCGCCTGTTCTGGTCAGCACCGCGCTGGGCCCTGCCCCTTCGGAAGCCAGGCTCCAGCGAGGGCGGGGATTTATGGCGCGAGGTTACCCGGTGCGTAAATCTGGGCCTCAGGAACCGAGGGCTGTGACATTTTTACAGCCTCCTCCTCCAAGCCCTTGCACGGACATGAAGCAACTGGAGGGAAGAACATCTGGTTTCACTTCTTTTCTTCACTACCACAGCTCCCATCTGACAAAACCCTAGAGCTTGCCAGGGCTCTGGTCCCTGGCTGAATGAATGAGCAGCGTGGCTGTGCTCCGAGATCGCGCTCTTCCTGCCTCACTGTCGTGTGAGGAAGCCACCTGGGACAGAAAGGTCACCGCCACTGCATCGAGACAGAGTGTCTGCCTGAGTCCAGGCCGGGGCGGCCACCTGCCAGCTTGCCAGACGTTAAGGAGGGGCGTTCCTGGGGAAGGCCGGGCGCGCCTCTGGGCCTCTCTTTGAGCAGGGGCTGTGGCCAGAGCACTCACGCCGGATGCTGGGAACTGTAGTCTCTGCAGGGACGACGGCCGTGTGGCCAGCAAGAGGGTGGCCGGCCGCAGTGCAGGACACACGGGCTCTTCCTCGCCAGGCATGCCTGCGGTCCCGGCAGCACGTACCACAGTGACGTCAGCGGGGCTAGGGGTCACAGTGGGAACGCGCACACGGACACACACACGGCTCACTAAACTCTGCATCCGAAGAGAAGCCGCCAGGCTGGGGTGTGTCTCTCTGGGCATGACTTCTCTCACTTTCAACATGGCTTGCGCAGAGCCTCGTCTCATGACAACGGGCTTTTCTAAATCCGATTGAGAACGCAGTATTGGAGCCACTTCAGGAAGATGCCTCTCTCCCTGCCATGCAGCCAGTGGAGACGATGGAACGACCAGAGACACGCTCCTCTGGAGAACATTCCCTGCGGCGAGCAGCACACTGGTCTCGATGTCCCTCAGCGCCGCGCAGGGCTCAGGGCAGACCCGGCGAGGGAGACAGTAATTCTCCATCATCTGTTCCTTAAATGCACATTGGCCTGAACACGCCAGGAAAGAAAGAAAGCAGAACAAGGTCCATGTGTCGCACCTTGGCCCTGTGTGCACTGCCTAGGGGCTCCCGTCCACTTTCTTGCCAGGACTCCACATGTAGACCCTAAATCACCCCAGACGTCTGGTTAAATAAGCTCCTCTCTACAAATGTGCTTTTCTGGTCCTATGTCATTACTCTCCCATTCTCATTCTAAATTCTAGTCCTAAGGTTTATTTACTAATGCTAATGACATTTTATTGAGCACTTACTAAGTGCTATGAATGGTGCTAAGTATTTATACCCATTATTCATTTAATCCTATACCAATCCATGAGGTGGGTACTAGTATGTCTATTGCTGTGATGATGAAACTGAGGCATGAAAGTTAAAGTCTTCATTACACCTATTTTCAAATCGGCAACCAAGCAGGTAGTGCTGTTGGAGGTAGCCACGGAGTCAAGCAGACAGGAACCTGGGAAATGCAGAGCCATTTACCCCAAAAGGCCCTCTCCACACTCCATGCCCACAGTTCATCCTTGCCCCTCTGCACCACCCCCTTTCCTAGGAGATCTCTCCTACATCACGCGTTTCACACTTATAATCTGCATTAACCGCACAGACCCATGAAAGCCAGTGCCCGTTAGAAACATTCACCTGGCTGTCCAAAGGCACCTCACATCTAACATGTCCTGACCATACTCTTCCTCCTATTGTGTCCCTTCTAGATCCTTCTAGCTCAGACTAATTGCAAGGAGTTTCCAAATCCTGTTGATTCTAGCACCTTAATGGCTCTTAAATCTGTGCCTTATTCTCACAGCTTTAGGATTAGATTGCAACCCCTTTTTCTGTTCACCTGAATCATAAAACAATCTGTTTTTTTAAAACCGACACAAAGAAATATGTAAGTTACATCCACAACTTTGACATTCCTTCTTTCAAAAGGTGGAATCCAATTCCTTTACCCTTATATGAACTAGACCTAAGGGCTCTCCTCTAGCAAATGGAACGACACTGAAATGATGGTATATGACCACTGAGGTCAGGTCACGGAACATATTGCCACTTTTGCCTCACTCTCCTGGGTCACCCACCCTGGGCTAAGCCAGCCGCCATGTCATAAGGATACTCAGCAGCCTGTGACAGTGTTCCGTGGACAGGGACAGGCAATCGCCCATAGCTGTCACCAGCGTGGCCACTGTGAGAGTCAGCCACTTGGAAATGGATACTTCGGCTGTAGTGAAGCCTTCCAGTGTCTGCAGCCTCACCGTCATCTTCACGGCAACCTCAGGGAGACGCTGAACAGAAACCTTTCAGCTAAGCAGTCCCGGCCCCTCAAACACGTGCTGTTGTTTTAAGGCACCTATATTTTGAAGTGATTTATCATGCATTGATGATAATTAAACTCTTGTCCCTTTCCACCCATCACAGACTGAGCCATATTTTCACAATGCGAGTGTGATCATGTCATTCCCTTACTTAAAATTCCTCCTTGCCTCGCCATCAGCTCCAGGCTAACAGTGAGTCTCATTGCAGTGGCATCTGGGGCTCTCCAGGGTCTGGCCTCTTTGGCCTCAACTTTCAAGAGCTCACTTAAGGCCTCTTTCCTCTGGCGGGCCAGAATTTGTCTTCTGCCTGGCGCCCCTCTCTCAGAGACCCTTCCGGAAGTGTTAGGTCACACTCCCAAGAGTCTCATGCAATCTTCACCACACGCCAGCAAACGCTGGCCAGTGCGTGGCCGCTCCCGCCCGGGCGAGGCAGTCTCCTGTGTCTGTCTCCTCAGCACGGCTGCAGTGCTGGGCTCATGGGGCCATTCAAGAAGGAATTTTGATGCAAGAGAGGATAAAACATGGAGAAAAAATATGACCAAAAACTGGTGTCTGATTTCAGTAGCAATCCCTGACTGAGTCAAAGAGCACAATTCCGTCGGACATTCTGTATCAGCTCATCTACATAAAACCAGCCTTTTTGGAGACTCTAAGTCCATTTCTGGAGGCTGAAAAACAAACTCTGACTGTTCTGTGTCCTCTGGGAGAACAGCCTGGAGGGCTGTGTGGTCCTCCCAGGAGCGCCTGCTTCCCGCCTCGCCACGGCCTTGGCGCCGGAGGTGTCTCATCCTACTGACGTGGACGGAGTTCAGGTGCGGTGCCGGCTGGAGGTGCCCCTAGGAGAGGCACAGGCGGTGGTCTGGGGGAAGCAGTCCGGGCTCATGTACTTCCGCCAGGTGAGGTAGCCGGGACACTGCTGTGTGGGCGGCCCTGAGACCCTTTTGTCTCAGAGTCCCCGAGGGCAGGAAAGCAAGTGGTGTTCTACACTCTTCATCTGATGATCCATGTGTCATATACTTTAGGAAATACTAGTTTTAGTGACTCATAAAAAAGTACTTATGAGTGGGGACGGCTGAGGGGACCTCTGGAAAATCACCTGGATTTGCGCTTGCCTTGCCAAGGTGAAAGACCTGCAGGCTTTTATACTTAGAAAAAAATCTGAACTCCTCACCATGGCTGACAAGGACCCACAGACCACCACCCCCCCGGGACCACTCTGGCCTCCTCCCCTTCTCACCCTGTGCCCCCGCCCCTGTCCCACCACCTGGGCTGTCACCTGGGCCTCCCTTTCCTTCCTGGAGTATGCTAGAGGACCTTGTGTCTTCTCCTCCTCCAAGATTTGCAGGGCTGGTTTTTCCTAGCCATTCAATCCTAGCTCAAATGCCACCTCCTGGGGCAGCAGTGGGGGGCTATTCTCTGCACCAGCTTTAGAAGTAGCCCCTCCCTCTGTATAAGGTAGGTTGGAACAAGGACTCTGAATTAAGCAAAAAAAAAAAAAAAAAATCCGCTGGCAATGATAGCTAAGAGAGTGTGAGGGGCTAGGTGCTGTGGCTCATGCCTGTAATCCTAGCACTTTGGGAGGCTGAGGCAGGAGGATTGCTTGAGGCCAGGAGTTAGAGACCAGCCTAAGTAACATAGCAAGACCCCATCTCTACAAAAAATAGACAAATTAGCCGGGCATGGTGGTGCATGCCTGTAGTCCCAGCTACTCAGGTGGCTGAGGCAGGAGGACTGCTCGAGCCCAAGAATTTGAGGTTGCAGTGAGCTATGATGATGCCACTGCACTCCAGCCTGGGCAACAGAGTGAGACCCTGTCTCAAAAAGAAAGAAAGGAAAGAAATCAGAAAAAAAAGAAAGAGAGAGAGAGAATGAAAGAAAGAAAATGG